>CABHPP010120825.1:0-49595 GCA_902168425.1 Peromyscus attwateri | reverse complement strand
CCGAGCTTTCATGATTAACAATAAGTCTTTGTGACTTTATTTTTTTTTTTTTTTTTTTTTTTTTTTTTTTGTGAGCTGGTGGCCCAAAGAAAAATCCGTCTATGGAATGAGCATGATAAATGAAAGAGGCATGGAGTGCCGCTTGGAGTACCCTGGGAGTTAGAACAAGTTCATGAACACATTCAGGCACACCAAGGATGCTTTCAGAATCATCTTAAAAAGATACTTCTTATTCCCAAGGTAGTGTGTTGTGTAGTTTTACTTACTTGTCTAGACTGCCAGCCAGCAAATAATGACAAGGAGACTTCTCATTAATTATGAAAGCTTGGCCTTTAACTTAGGCTTATCCCCAACTAGTTCTTATAACTTAAATTAACCTGCCCTTATTAATCTACATGGCTTTTTTTTTCTTTTTCTTTTTGACCTCTCCACAATTCTGTATGCCTGACTTGGGCTGCCTATAGTTGGCTTTTCCATTCAGCAAGATTCATCTCTTCTGCTCTCTCCCCGGAAATTCTGCCCATCCTTTCCTGCCTAGCTACTTGCCATTGAGGTCTTTATTAAACTAATGAGGTGCCTTGGCAAAGACAGATCTTCACAGTGTACAGAAAAGATTATCCCACACAGTATTAATTCATCATTTTAAAGTGCAACTGAGTCAATGTGATTTTTAACGCTGTAGTAAGATTAACATCAGAACATGTAGACCAGACATGACCTGTAAGCCTACTGTTTCTGTCAAAGTCTTGACTCACATTAACACATCTTGAGTTGATGATCTGGAGGTGAACACCAAATTGACTCCCCATGGCTGTTTGAAACCAAAACAATGGCCAAATTGTTGTTAAGAAACCACATTGTTATACAGTCTCCATACCTTGCAAAAATTTCTGTTTTCTAAGACCAAAGTACCTTGCACAACATGTTTCAACCTATTCTGAACTTGTGACCCCATGATGTACGCTCACCATTTGCCTTACAAAAATAACCTGTGATATGATTGCGCTTTTGCCCTACGAAAATGTTTTTCCAGATACCTTGATGATTCCCCTCCCACATGATGTATTATTGAAATTCAGCTTTTTTTAAAATTTCATCCGTTATAACGGCCGATTATTTCGACGTCTGTTTTCTATAACCCCAACCCTTCCCCATTAAGGGGCCTCAAAAGGCATTGAGGGGCTTTCTCTCCCAAAGTACAAACTTTGGGAGAGAAAGCCAATGGGCCAGTTCCTGGTGCACCTGTAAAATGAAGCTTGCTTTAATCAGACATTCGTGCAATTGGTTTTTCTCAGGCCTAATCGCTGTCTAGGGCACTCTGCTTCTTCCTCTTAAACTGTACTGCAGGCAGCCAGACACCAACCCAGGGAGAGTAAATATCATCATACAAGGATTCCAGGAATTCCTTCGCCCTGACTTCTGGGAAATGTAGTCCACGCGACTGTGACATCACAGGGAGCCGTCCAGGAAATTCCTTTCTGGCATTTAGTCCTCACGGGTGCAGCTTCCGCAAAGTTGGGCGAGTGTCCTGCCCTACTCTACAGTCCTGTTACATCAATGACATGGAGGTTGGTCCAGGGTGCAGCGCAGCCTGACGCACTGTACGGGGTGCGGGGGTCCGTCTTGGAGGAAGCGGACCTGGGCTAGTGTGGGAGGGCGGAAGAAGCAGCCTTGGAGGTGCTGTGCTGAACTGGCTGGCACACGTGAGGTTGCAGGTCAGGGCTGGGGAGAGGGTGATAGGGACTGTGCCCTGAGTGATGGTTTCCTTAGGACGCCGCGTTGCAGCCCGAGTCCACCTTGGGCTTCTGGGACAGGAGAGCTGCCTGGTAGCACGGAGTAGATGATAGTGCAAGTCCAGGATTGCAAACTAATGATGGTCAGCTGACTGCCTGCTCCTGAGGTGGAGCTGGGAGCTCACTGAGCAGCTTTGGTGGGGAAGCATGCTTCTCTAGCTGAGCCATTCTCACATGGACGCTGTCAGATTTCTCAGAATCTGTGGAACAAACGGGGTCTGGTCCTTCCTGAACTCTGTAGCCGGCCTTAAGTAACGATCTTGAGGTTTTGATCGTGGTCATTTTATCTGCCAGTTAAAGAATTAAGGAAAAATCCTAAGTCCCAACAGTTCACCGGTGGGAAATTCTGGAACACAGCTGACAGATCTGCCGGAATCAGCTGCTGTAGAAAAGCTGTGATTAGGGTGAGAGAACACACATTCTGCAGTCATGTGGAGGGAAAGACCCAGTGCAAAGCTGAATGGGGACTAGGGAAGCTGAACCCAGCTTCACCTTGAGGGCTGGGTTTTCTTAAAATTTTGAAAGGTCCTCCACCCTTAATTCAGGGCTGAGTAATTGTAAAAGGGACAGGGTATCTGCTAGTCCCGAAATGGTTCTGTCAACATGTCTTCATATGGCCTTGAAATTATTGAGCTTGTCTAGAAGCAGGGTTCCTAGGAGCCGGTGAAAACTCTCATGGCCTTGGGTTCCAGTGCCAGGCTTTTGTGTCAGGTCAGCAGGGTGAGGAAGAACTCACAGACCTGTGTGTATTCATGTGATTTAAAGTAAACTGACCTGTGATAGAAAAGAAACTTCAGTCTACTCTATTGCACATCCCTGTCATCTCTGCATTTGTGAGGGGGAGGCAGGGCAAATTCAAAGCCAGAGTCTGTGTTAGAAAACATTTAAACATACTTCATGGTCATGAGAAATACGTTCTATCGTTCATTTCATGTTTCTTGCAGTGAGCACCGTGACAAATCCATGCAATCAGCACATTGCTGACTTACTACATGTGCTTAACTTCTGTGGCCCATTCCACATGTAATTTTAACTTTTTTCACTATCGTGCTTTTGTTATAGGTATTAAATTTTGGTGATTACAAACTTCTTTTCATTTACTCTGTGAGGAAGAATTCCTCTTTGCCTGGCTTGAATATTCCTCCCTATATGTAGTGATTGTTCATTCTTTTTGGATATTAATCTGTGTTTGTCACTTTTATGACCTGATGCTGATTTCTTCTGGTTTCACTGATTTCTTCCAGGTTGCTCCTTTCATATCTAATCTGAGACTCCATTATTTCTTCATTTCCATTCTGCAGTTCTTGACTGATGTGGCTGCTGTGGTTACATTCCTGGGTCTTTTTCTGCAGCTGCAGCTGGGATGCCTTCCCCTGTCCTCACACCAGAGGTTCCACTGTGTGCAGATGCTTCTTACAGTTAGCCAGAACAAAACCACTTCCTCCCTGTCCTTCACATGGGCACTGCCATGTCCAACCAGTAAAGCAAAGTGCTCATGTTGGTTCCTGCTCTTCCACAGGTCCAGTCCAGTTCCCCTTGTTGAGCAGTCCTGTCTCTTTCCTCCCAGGCTTCTTTCATTGTGTTCTAATGTCAGTGTGAGGGAGGGAGTTCCTTGTGTTTTCAACTCATGCATGAACCTTGCTGTGTTAGACATGTCATATCTGGAAAACTCTGGAGGGGAGGAGTGCTGGGTGGTGACATTCGGTTCCTGTCCATTGATCTGTATGACTATGTCAGAGGCCATGGAGAGACATTGTAAAAGATTTGAACAGGGGTCAAACACATGCAAGGAATCAACCTGAGCAGCACAGATTTTCATTACATTGTCATTTTTGGTTATATTGGTGCATGTCATAGTGTCCCCCATTGTCATTATCACATGCAGTAACATATCAGTTACATATTTTGAGTTCAGAGGTGTGTCTGTCTGCCCTGCCTATTCTCTTAAAAACTGCATTCCATTGTTCTCTTCTCTGCAGGATCTAGTTTAAGAGAAGTCAGTCAGACCTATGTCAGTGCGTGTCCCAACCCTTGACTGGAGACACTCCACTTGCTGTTGCTTTAAGAAACTCAGAAACAATATACGGACGATTAAAATTCACAAGTACATCTAGACATCTAATGGACAGAGCAAGTGATATTTATTTTTAAACTAAATTCTCACTATATAATTCCATGTTTTCCACAAAGAACATTACTTTTGTTATCCTATGATTTATTCATGGTTCCAATTCCATCCTCTGAGTCACAGTATTTTAAATGTAGTAGTTTAATGCAAAAAATCAATGATTGTTGCATGCCACATTTATTGGGTAAAAAGCTGGGATAGTGGCCTAAGACTTGTGAAGCTTGAATCTATTTAGTTTTAATTAGTAAAAACCCCAAGTCAGATATTGAAGATGAAAGCTGAAAGATCAGAGAAGCAGAGCAGTCAGCCACCAGAGAGTTCTTACCTCTACTAAATCCTCAGACCCAATGGCAGTCCTGACTCTAAGAATTCTCAGACTGAATGGGCAGAATCCTGTCTCCACCTGCCTTATATTCCTGTGTCCACTTCCGAAGTGCTGGGATTAAAGGCATGCACCACCACCGCCTGACTCTGTTTCTCTTTTAGACTGGATCATTCTGTAGACCAGGATGATGGCCTTGAACTCCTGATCTTCCTGCTTCTTCCTCCCAAGTACTGGAATTAAAGGTGTGTGCCACCACTGCCTGGTCTCTATGGTTAACTGGTGGCTAACTCCACCCTCTGATCTCCAGACAAGCTTTATTTGTCAGAACACAAACAAAATGTCACACAACAGACTTGCTACTTCTTGATGTGTGTAGTGTGTATTTTAAGCACTATGTCCTTTGATCAGGACATAGCCTGCTTTGAACGGAGGGTCACTACTGTTAGGAACCTGATCAGGAATCCCGTTCTCTCTTTGCATCTGGCTTGGACTTCCCACCAATCTTCTGCTAGTCTTCAGTTTAGTCTGACTCTCCGAAAAGGTGTCTCTGAGGGACACCGACAGGAGATGCAGGAGTTCTTATCACATCTACTCTGTCCATTCTGTTGACTCTAGGACCAGCCTCCGTTCAAGTAGAGTGCAGATTTCCACCTCCCAATTATATTGAGAATGTGTAGCAGTTTTTAGTGAATGGCAGGTTGCCCACTGCAGACCAGACAGTATTTGCATTTCTTCCTTATAGAAAGTAAATTTTGCCAGTTTCAAATTACCCTGAAATGTTTGCCATGAAAAGTATTGGGTAAAATCCCTCCTAAATGCTATCTTGTTTTACAGGCGTGTTCCCTCCACCCACAGCATGTCACAGGAGGCTGGCCCCGGGACAGAAGACACTTCCCCATGTAGAACAGTGTCCCCTTAAGCTGGGCTCCTTTATGAAGTGATCGTTGCAGTGAGTTCTCCATTGGGGACCTGCTCTAATTCTCTTAGAGAACAGTGTTTTCCATCTTCACGCTGTCTGGACTTTTACCATTTCCATGGTGACCATTTTTCCCTACTCTTGGCAATCTCATCATTAAAAAAAGAGGGAAAACTGTTGTGTTTTTGTTTTTTCAGTTGTAGATTTTGGAACATGCTCTATGAGCTACAAAGATGCTTTCAACACATGTCAATTGATTTTTCCCTTGAGAAATCAAAGAGTGTTCTGTTCACCAAATTTCTCCAGTCTGCTTTGATTTGCAGATGTATTGACCTCCTTATTGCTGCTTCGCTTTGCCCTTTATTAAAGGACATTTTCAATGTAATCATTGTTACAGAGTAGACCTTTCCACTGCTCCAAAAGTCTTGAGACCATGCCCACCTCCTCTTAGCACTGAAAACACCGTGCATTTCAGAAACAATCCCCTCAGTCTGACCTGAGAGCCTCCGACTCATGGACGAGTTTTCACAGTACTAGAAGGTGCTTTGCAAACTTCCAAAGGAGAGAAGCGATAACCCAACAATAGGACTACCTGAAGAGCACCTGAACAATGACATCATCAACATACATGGTACCCTGTAGATGGCAATCCATGTGGTACTACCCCTAAAGAAGTACATATAACGACCCAGCTGTGGTGGTGCATGCCTTTAGTCCCAGCATTTGGGAGGGAGATAGGGGGATTTCTGAGTTCAAGGACAGCCTGATATACAGAGTGAATTCTGGGGCTACACAGAGAAACCCTATCTGGAAAAAAAAAAAAAAAAAGCAAAAAAAAAAAGAAAGAAACAATCTATATGCATCTTGGGTTTCTGTTCCTGTGATGAAACAACATGACCATTATTTGGCTTACACTTCAACATTGCTGTTCATCACTGAAGAAATTCAGGACAGGAACTCAAAGAGGGCAGGATCCCAGAGGCAAGAGCTGATACAGAGGCTATGGAGGCGAGCTGCTTACTGCTTACTTTCCATCAGCCAGAGACATCAGGAAGATGAGTCTTGGGGACTTAAGGAACAATAGATGCCCTGGAACAGTGTGATAAGAGGGTAATCAATACTCACAGTATTGTCCCTGAATGCTGGATGTGTGTAAGCATTATGTAAGGTACATTTCAGAAGCCTGAAAGATAGTGTTTCAGGAGGTGACCATACCATAAATGCGAAGGATGATCGAAATTACTACAAAATACCCCATTAATACTTAAATTGCTGATAATTTCCATGTATTATTAAAAAGGAAGAATAATGTAGGACTGTTCTCATAAGTCATGCTTGGACTTTACTCAATAAGCTGAAAAACAGCTGCGTGGCAGTGGCACACACCTTTAATCCCAGCACTCGGGAGGCAGTGTCAGAGAGATCTCTGTGAGTTTGAGGCCAGCCTGATCTTCAAAACAAGTTCCAGGACAGTCGAGACTGTTACACAGAGAAACCCTGTCTCAAAAAACAAAACAAACAAACAAGATGAAAAAACAGAATCTCTGAAATTGGAAAACTTTGAAATAGGAAAATAGTGGCATCAGCAAATATATTTCTCAGCTTCAGCACACTGATGCACAGGTGTCATAGGAGGGAAGCATGCTTAGGAATATCACAAACACATCAATAGATAGATACCTGTCAGAGAAAAGGAGGTAGAAAGGAGAAAATGACTGAAGATCAGAGTTCTGTTTTAAGTTCTCAGTGTTGATATCCTATACGGGCTGGTTTTTCATGTGTTCACAGTTTGTATTTTTCTGTGAGTTCTTGTTTTGTTGTTCTAACTTTTGTCTGCTCCATCTCATGTCTCTTGTCACTGGTTTTGGAGTCACTGCTGAACTCTGGAAAATTCAGAAACTCAGCCTTCAGCCAGGGCTGCTGCGGCATCAGAGTCTACATTTTCATTTCAGTTCATATTTGTGATTGTGCATAGTAAGGGTTGAGGGTTCCTTCTCCCTCATCATGACTTTCTTCTGTGAAACGTGTGTGTGTGTGTGTGTGTGTGTGTGTGTGTACATGTGTATATAGTGTATAATACAAGCGTATCACACTATTACACATTATTCTGCTTTCCTATACCAATTGGATCACCTGACTGGGGCAGGCACCACCCATCATGGACTGTGCTGTCTCATATTAATCATTAATTAAGCAAAGGCCCCCTAGCTTTGGCTATAGGATAGTATTAGGGAGGCATTTTCTCCATTATGTTTTTCTCTTCTCTAAAGCCCTAGGTAATGTCAAATTGACAGGAGAACTGTCCAGCCCAATGCATCTTGATATTTATATTAATAATGGCTTTAATTAAATTAATGTGCAATATCATTCATTGATCTTTATTTCAGGAAATGCTGTCCTTCTGTGATGTGGCCATTGAGTTCTCTCCAGAAGAGAGGGACTGCCTGAAGCCTGCTCAGTGGAATTTGTACAGGGATATAATGTTGGAGAATTACAGCAACCTTGATTTCCTGGGTGAGGATCTCATCCACAGTGAATTCTTATTTCACCATCAATATGTAGAATCCTCAATTTGTATGGTATCTCATGACAGCATTTCAACATCCATTTTCATATCTGTCATTTTAAGAAAAATTAGAGAGGTTGCTCCATGGCTAAGAAACATTTCACTGTATTTCTCTCTGTGTGTTTGAACTGTCAGTGTTGAATGTATATTTCATTCAATAGTACCTCTAAAGGAACTGTTAGAAATTCAATGACTTTGATTCTTCAAGGTCAAAGTACTTCTAGAAAACAAATATGCACTCTAATGTTTATCCTAGAAGCAGTGAAAACTATCCATCCTAATGTCTATCCCAGATACAGTGACTGCTTAATTCCTACAGATTTTAATGTTTTCCCCTTTAAATGAAACTCAGAATCTGGACATTGTAAATTCCTTTGTGTATTGTAATGGTCCGGTGAGAAAACATTGAAGGAACTGATTGTCTGCAGTCAATTATTCCATCATCTTTCCTTGTCAACAGTGTACAGGGAGGGACATGTCAATTCCCAGCAGAAGAACACTTCAACAGTCTTCTTCCCTTTCCCTACAAACAGGTCTTGCTGTCTCTAAGCCACACCTGGTGACATTTCTGGAGCAAACACAAGGGCCTGGGGATGTGAAGAGACAAGCAACAGACAGTGTGCACCCAGGTGGGTAGGAATGAGGGGTTTGGGGCAGAAAGGCAGGCTTTCCCATGTGCATTGAAAGAAGATGTTGTTATGGAGATAAGTCTCTCCTTCATGTCTTTGTTATCAAAGAAAGACATCTCAGACATTCATGATGGTTTAAGTCTCCCAAGCTTTGTAATTCCCCTATGGTGAGCCATGCATGTATTTGCAGAGATCTCCAAGGTTCTTCATTTTTTAAAGTCTACATTGTAATGTTAGACTCAGGGGAATGCTGCTCTATGCAGATGAATCCATTATTTGCTGGGCTTCAGAGTAGACTCATACTGGAAAGATCTCTACACCAAAGTGAGCTCGATTGGGTCTTTAAAGCCAAACCCACAGTTCCATCACAGAGAGGCAGGCAGAGGCAGAAGGCTCAACAGTTTCAGTTCTGTTGATTAGAACAATTTGGGGGAAGGGAACGGTTGGATAAAAGTCAGACAAACCAGAGTCACTTTGGTCAGTTCATTCCCCACTTAGGGAAGATTCAAAGCATTAATGTATTGTATAAAGTGGTTGTATGGGGTCATTAGGTACACTGATTTAACAGAGGCTGTTTGGTTTTTTCAACACTTTTCCCACCAGTTGGTTCAGCAGGGCTTGACCATTAGACAGGAAGAGGAGGACAGGATGAGCTACAGGGCCTTACACTGTTGATTCAGGGATGCCCATCCAACCAGTTATGGGTCCAGTGATTGTGTGGCTCTCTTTCATGACAGTTAGTACATGTAGGCCTTTAGGTGAGTTGTAAGGCTCATGTGTTTTTGGGTTTTATTTTGTTTTTCAAGTTAATATATTTATCATGTACAAGGACTGTTTTTGGATATATACTCAGTCACAACTTGTTAAAGAAATTATTAAATTTTATATATAAACCCTATTTCCCCAGATACCTCAGAGCTAGTAAAATGATTTGTTTCAGATCCAGTCAGGGTAGCCACTGTGGCTAGCGCTATAGGAAGCATTGTGGCCAATCTTACCATGAGTCCAATGGGAAGAAGAGATCTTGTGGTCCCTTCTTCTCAAGGTCTGTTGATTCTTCAAACTTCCTCCAAGTGTGCATATGTCCACTGGCTTCCAGGTTTATAATGGGAGCGGGGCTGAGGAGCTGGTCCCAGATGTCTCTGGAAGGTGACTCAGAGAGAGTGCTCTGGGTGAACTTTCACATCCACCTCACATCCTCCTCAGGCGATATTGCTTTCTTACCTGATGTGCTGTGTCTACATGTGGCACATGCAACTTAGTTTAAATGAGTGCCCATAGTTCATCCTGCTGTGCTGACTGGCCCTGTGGCAGAGCCTCTGTCATATATTATCTACCACTTTGCTGAGGACTCCTTACACAATCAGACATTGACATCTCAGCTCTGGGGTTAGCTTTGTTAAGAGGAGCAAATTCAAAGCCAGGGGACAGGGCATGGCCGTTTGAACTGGCATGTAGTTCTTATAACAGTTGGGTGGCAGTTGTAGGTACAAGGTTCCCCTGTACATAAGATCGTCAACTATCAATTCAGGAGACATTGTGTCCTGACTGATTACAATTAGTGCCTCCATTTCTTGCAATGTTTTAGATGTGGTGCAAAGTCTAAGATCCTCCTCAGCATGAGAGAATCCATACCCTGTCTTGTGGGACATGAGGAGTGATTCCTCTTCCCTACAGATAATGGATAAGATTTCCTGGTCTGGCTTATAGGCCACAGGGGACAGAAGCAGCAGACACTGATGGGTCCTATTCCCCATGCATCCTTGTCCTGGGCTGAGACTAGAATGCCATTTAGTCTGACCAGTCTGTCCCATCTGAGGGTAATGTGGCATTTGGTCCTTGGTGTGTCCTGCTCTGCAAGTGTAGTATAGATTTAACCCCTTTTCTCAAGCATTTGGTTTCACTAAACAGTTTTTTCAAATACACCTGATTTTGAATATTATTCCATAGTAAGGAAACTTTAAGTTGACCCTAAATTTTTTTGAGTTACCTGCTTTGCTCAACTTTGACAACATGTACAGAGGACTGTATAATTCAAGGACTGTATAAATTTTTCTCTCCTCATATTGTCTCTTTACATGAATTGCATTTGTACTTATGACTATAAACACAATTTTGAAACACTAAGTATATTTAATTTCATAGTAGGCAACTCTTCAACAACTATTATGTCTAAATTATCTTTTTTCTAGCATCTTACAATAAATGAGTGACTCTCATCTGATTAGGATTTATTAAATGACAATAATTTATCTTTGTTAAAAATTTCAGCCTCAGAAATTACAAGTGTTGCACTGAAGCTGTTTTATACTAACATAAACTTTAAACATCAATACAGTCCATGGAGTCACTGGGGACTTCACTCTCCTTAGCCCTTCATACTGTAGTTTATAAAATCTAAATCAGGCCTACTGACCTTCTGCATTGCGTAGCTTGTTTAATCAGGAAGAATACAATCAGAGGAGAGAATAGTAAGGCTGACCTTTTTAGGGGACACATATAAGAATAAAAAGATGTACAATTAATTGTTCTTGTCATGACTCAGTTTCTCCAAATGGCTACAGTTTAAGAGAGTTAGCAAAGACATAGTGACTAGACAGCATTCTTTAAGTCGGTGAGTTTTTTTTCCAACATGAATAAAACATCACACCCCTAGGGAAATTAATAAATTTTGGTCATTAAGTATATTATCTTTAAGTCTCCTCCTCCATAATCCCTGTATTACATGGACAACCTAATGTGACTTGGGTTCAAGCTTTAAAGGTTTTTTGCCCTACTTCATTTATATAATTAATCTACCTTAAATAATTTAACCCACTTATTAGAGATATAACCTCAACTATTTCTTTTGTATATTTTGAAGTGGTTTCCTTGATCAACACAGAGAAAACTGACATGTCAGCAAGAGGTTTAGAGATGTCAATAAACTTGCATATGAACAAATCTGTAAACAACCAAGAAGGGAAATAGAGAACAGGAGTTCACTCTGTAACTGACTACAGAATCAATTGAGACATCTCCTTTTTGTGGGCCCGGTATCTGATTCTTTACATATACCCCCTTGATTAAGCAATTTCAAATGAGACATAATAAGTTTAACAAGTAAATTTACCATTTGATTTAAGAAAATATCCCAAAGGGGAGGTTGTTAGCATCTATTTTCATGTGGGCCCTTAGCCAGTCCGTACAACAGCTTTATGTATAACAGTACATATATAACAGTACATATCACATCACTGCAGAGGTCCATCGAGAAACCCAGTTTTAGTTTTTCTGGCCTGCGCAGAGAGTGTCCATTTTATCCATTTTAACAATGAGGATCCCATTAGTTGTTTTTATTCTACACATCCTTCTACCATGAAGTAAATAATAGTAGCCTCTCTTGGAAAGAGTTCACCTCTTAACTGTTCTCATGTGAATGGTGTCTTTTCCTGAGGAGTCCTGTTGTTCTCCTTCTGCCTGTCACAGAGTCAGGGAGCCAGCCTGACCCAGGACAGGGGAGTTGGAAGAAACTTTAAGAGAAATGTGTTTGGGTTTGATGTGGGAGGGGAATATCTTTTTTCCAGAGCCAGCTTTTCAGTGAACTAAAACAGCATATGAAGACTTATGAGAATATTATCTATATTCAAATGGCATTTGTTTCTCAATAAGACTGAACACAGTGCCGGGTGGTGGTAGTGCACGCCTTTAATCCCAGCAGTGGGAGGCAGAGGCAGGCGGATCTCTGTGAGTTCAAGGGCCAGCCTGGTCTACAGAGCGAGATCCAGGAGAGGTGCAAAGCTACACAGAGAAACCCTGTCTCGAAAAACCAAAAAAAAAAAAAAAAAAGCAAACTGAACACAGTAATTTAAATATCCATAACTGTATTGTATGTCTTAGATGTAGGCAGACAACCTGAATAGTTCTCTATGTGTTTTGCCTCTTAGAAAGATTTCAGTGTTTAGGATACAATACTGATTCTATGAGACAGGAACATATTGGCTTCTTTGTGGATGAACCTTCAAGCTTTAAATACATAAGTACCTGCAGCCTAGAGACATTTAAACAGAAAACCATAAAACTAGACATCTAAGCAACTCAGAAAGTTCTAGAAGTGAAAGCGAGGGTATCTAGGCTTGGTGGAGCAGAGACGAAGGCTGACCTCAGCCATAGGGCAAAGTAGTCCCAAGAACAGACAGAGTGTCATATCTCAGAGGAAGCAGGCCTGCAGACCCAGCAGAAAGGACCCAACTTGACTTTTATCTTCTGTCTCATGGCACAAGCAAGAAGGGCCTCTGTGGTGGAATTTTGTTTGTGCTCTAACAATTAAAGCTTGCCTGAAGATCAGAGGGAAGAGCCAGCCACTGGATGCTAGGCAGTGGTGACACATACCTATAATCCCTGTCCTTGGGAGGAGGAAGCAGGAAGATCAGGAGTTTAAGGTCACCTTGGGCTATACAAGATTGAATCTGTCTAAAAGAGAAACAGAGCCAGGTTGCAGTGGTGGCTCACACCTTTAATCCCAGCACTAGGGAGGTGGAGACAGGCATATAAGGTGGGTGGAGACAGGATCTCACCCCATTCAGTTTGAAGATTTGTAGAGACAAGATCTCACCCCCTTTTATCTGAGGAGTTGGTGGAGAGGTAAGAAGTCTGTCTAATGGCTTTGCTCCTTTGTCATACTGATCTTGCAACATTCACCCTGATATCTCAGAGTTTTTATTATTAGACCAATTAGGATTCATGCTACAGGCCTCCAACAAATAGAAAGCCTGACGGCAACATTTTGTCCACACACTGAGCTAGAATCCTAGACCTACAAGCTGTCTAGGCTCCTTGGATATATGGGGGTTCTGCTCCTGCCTACTCTGCAGGCTCTAGGCTGGAGGTTACCACAGTGTCCTTAGTTCTGCAATAGAGGAGGTACTGCCCCTACCTGGACCTGATTGCACATGGATGGATCGGTGAGATCATATAGCTTGGTCCCCACCACTAGAGTATTCCTTGATAGAGCAGGAGTCCAAATTGGTCTTTGTCAGAGCCTGCCATCAGTCAGCTGGGTAGAGGCATGCAGATTGTAGAGACAATGAAGAAGACAGAAAAGAGTTGAGAGGTCTTCCAGTCAGTGCCGGACAGTCCTGAGTTTATTTCACAGCCAGCTTATATTCAGTTTTGAAGAACAGTAGTAGAACAATAAACAACACAGGCATTCAACCACTATCTATCCTGCCTTGCATCAAGGAGCAGGCAGTTTCATTTTCTATCTTGATGTACCTCCGGCTGGCATCAGCAGCCTGCATCTAGCTAGATAGTGTGTTCCTTCCTGTGGGCTAATCAGGACTTTCTCACAGCCCTAAAAGGAGATTCTGCAGGCTAATTGGGACATTCTCATAGCCCTGGAGCAAGCAAACTTGAACTCTATTGACTCAGAATAGACTTCAGATTAAACTGGGAAACTGAGTCAGTTGTGGGCTCCCACAGCTCTTAATAAAATCCCAGAGCTAGATATCGGAGTAAATGCTGAAAGATGAGAGAGACAAAGGAACAAGCCACAGCTATCTCTCACCTCACCAACTCCTTAACCAAAAAGACTGAGCTCCTGTCTCCTCCCACCTTCTATTCCTTTCTCTGCCCAGCCATATGACTTCCTGTCTCAACTTTCCTAGTGCTGGGATTAAAGGCTTGTATGCCTCCCAAGTAATGGAATCAAAGGCATAAGATCCCAAGTGCTGGGATTAAAGGTGTGTGCCACCACTGCCTGGCCTCTATGACTAGTGGCTGGCTTTGCCCTCTGATTTTCAGGCAAGCTTTATTTGTTAGAGCATACACAAAATATCACCACACTTTGGTATTATTTTGGAGGTGTGGATAACCTATGATCATTTGTTATATATTCCCTTTATATTTCAGTGGATGGATACAACACATTGATAAAGTACATAAGGACAGTGTAAAATTGCAAAATATTTATGAGCTCTGCTCTTTGAATTTCTACTTCATGGATTAACATAAATTTTCTGTTTTCATACCTTGTTCATTGTCTCTCTCTATTAGAACCTAATATCTGTTTACTCTTGTAAATGAATAAATCTTAGAAATATATAATTTTATTTCCCAGGCATGGTGACCTACTCCACTCATCCCAGTACTTGGGAGGCAGAGGAAGGTGGATCTCTGATTTTGAGACCAGTCTGGTTTAGATAGTGAGTTCCAGGACAGCAAGGTCTACACATAAAAAAACTTGCCTTGAAAAAGCAAAAATAAAAAAAGGAAACAAGTCATTTTTCATCTATTCTTGACAAATATGTTATCTCAGCAAAATTACTGTAATTCACAGGTGAACCTGAAGTTTTTTTAATCATGATTTGATACATTTCAGTTATATACTTTCTTGTCATTCAAATAAAACATGAAGTACTGTCCTGAATTTTTGAGCTATATTATTTAGCCTTGTTGTGGACCATCTATCTACTTCTTGTTCAGCAAATCTTTTGTACCTTCCAAAATAAAATGCTAAGTGGAAGATAAAAATTTTGTATTTTGATGATGACTAGACTCACACAATCACAATTAACTTTCTCTTTTCCAGGTTTGGATACTTTATAATTTCATGGGTGTCTGGACATATAACATTTCTATTCTTTAAGGGGTTTATTTCTTCTAGTAAAATGTTCTTACAGCTTACTTAGCTATTGAACTTTGAATAATATTCCATTATGTCTATGTTCTATTTGGTTGTGCCCTTATTAGGAGTATAGATTATTTCTACCTACAATATTTTATCATTCATACTCAATGCCTATAGGTTGTGAAATACACTGTAGTTTCTCATTGATGCTTCAATATGTATGAGTAAATATTTCCATATGAAAATAAGCATTATAAGAATGAAAATATTTCTTATATTTTGTTCATATCTCAACTTTTCCTCAACAGGAACAATACCAAATGACTGTAAGAATTTTAGCATGGCCACTGACTGTAACTCACTCCTTATTCAACGCCAGAGAATTCATACAGGGAAGAAACTTTACAAGTGTGAAGAATGTGGAAAGGCCCTTAGTTCTCAAAAAACCCTATCTATACACCAGAGACTTCATACTGGAGCCAAACCCTACACATGTAAAGGATGTCTTAAGACCTTTAATACTCGCTCGTCACTTTTTATACACCAGAAAACTCATACTGATGAGAAATCCTACAAGTGTGAAAAATGTGGCAAATCATTTTACTATCCTCCACTGCTGAAGCAACATCAAAGAATTCATTCTGGAGAGAAGCCCTACAAGTGTGAAGAATGTGGCAAAGCATTTTATTTTCCTTCATACCTTAAGCAACATCAACGAATTCATTGGGGAAACAATCCCTACAAGTGTGAAGAATGTGGAAAAAGGTTTTCTTGTTCTTTACGCCTTCAAGTCCATCAAATAATCCATACTGGAGAGAAATTGTACAAGTGTGAAGAATGTCACAAAGCCTTTCGTTATCACTCATCGTTTTGGAGACATATGAGAGTTCATATTGCAGAGAAATCCTACCAGTGTGAACTGAGTGGAAAAGGATTTACTAAGTCTGCTTTCCTCATTAGGAATAGGGCAGCTCTTATTACAAGGAAAGCCTACAAGTGTGAAGAGTGTGGCAAGTGTTTTTGCTCACCTTCATCACTTAAACGACATCAAACAATCCATTCTGAAGACAATCCCTACAAGTGTGCAGAGTGTGGCAAAAGGTTTTCCTACTTTGCACACCTTCAAGAACATCAGACAGTCCATACTGGAGAGAAACCATACAAGTGTGAAGAGTGTGGCAAATGTTTTTCCTCATCTTCATCCCTTAGACGACATCAATCAATCCATTCTGAAGACAGTCCCTACAAGTGTGCGGAGTGTGGTAAATGGTTTTCCTGTTCTAGGAGTCTTCGGGAACATCAAGCAATTCATACTGGAGAGAAACCATACAAGTGTGAAGAATGTCACAAAGCCTTTCGTAAATACTCAGCCCTTTGGAAACACAAGAGAGTCCATAATGCAGAGAAATCCTACCAGTGTAAAAAGTGTGGAAGATGTTTTGCCTCATCTTCATCCCTTAGACGACATAAATCAATTCACTCTGAAGACTATCCCTACAAGTGTGAGGAATGTGGCAGATGTTTTTATTCATACTTGTTTTTTAGACGACATCAAACAATCCATTCTGAAGACAGTCCATATAAGTGTGTAGAATGTGGCAAACGGTTTTCCTGTTCTAGAAGTCTTCGGGGACATCAAGCAATTCATACTGGAGAAAAACCATACAAGTGTAAAGAATGTCATGAAGCATTTCGTAATAACTCATCCCTTTGGAGACACAAGAGAGTTCATACTTCAGATAAATCCTAATAGTGTGAAGAGTGTGGCAAATGTTTTTCTTCATCTTCATGCCTTAGACAATACCAAACTTTACATTCTTAAGACAATCCATCCAGAGTGTAGAAAAGGTTTTCCTACTTTGCACACCTTCAGGTACATCAGACAATCCATATTGTAGAGAAACCATCAAGCGTTAAGAGTTGACAAATGTTTTTGCTTATCTTCATTCCTTAGGCGATGAGAGAGAGAGAGAGAGAGAGAGAGAGAGAGAGAGAGAGAGAGAGAATTCATTCTGAGGATAGTCCCTTAAAGTGAAGGGAATGTGTCAAAGACTGTTAAACACATGATAATTCATACTGGAGAGGAATTCTACAAATTTCTTAAAAAGTTCACACATCTTCAGTCCTTAAAACACATCAAATTCATTCTGACTACAAACTCCGTTAGGGTGTGGACTGAGAAATCTTTGACAAGCATTCAGATCTTATGTAACTCAAATGAATCCATATTACAGAGTATTCAGTTAATTATTTTGAATGTCAACATGAACATCTAACTTCCAACAGCACAAATATCATCAGAGAACAGTAGAAACTTCTGTTTGCTGTAACTTCCCAACCAGTTTGTTCAAGCAATGTGCTTGAAACTTGCCTTAATAAATGAGTCTCTTTCTTCTATAACTATAAATGTCCCATGAAATTTTTACCATGTAACTTTTTGTAACTTTTCCCACTGGGTGCCCTGAGTCTGAGATCTGGGCTGTGGTATTTACTGTTATTTTTCCCTGTGGTGTCACCCAAGAACCTGTAAGAACATTTCCCCTGGGTGTGTAAGAATCTCGATGGACTCATATTTCTCACCAAGTTGGAGTTTGGTGAAATGGTCTGAATTGATAACAATCTGGACTGAATAGGCATTAGTTTTTCTCCCCAGGAAATGCTAACAGAACACATTTTCAGTTATATTTGGTTCCAGAATAAAGAATCTCTTATTTCCTTTCAGTTCAGAACAGTGTTTCTTATATGACTCCTCCAACTGTCATGTCACAGAAACTTTGACCTATATTGAAATAATGACTTGAGTCAATTACACTCACTCAGCAGAAAGGATGTATTTGATAAGTGGATATGTGATCATCAAGTATGAAACACTGTAGATGCAGGTCTTACTTTACTGTTGATACAGATCCAAAAAAGTTATCTCAATCTTATGTTTACTAACTTACTGTAAACTGTTAATATAGGGTAAATAACACCTAAACAGTAACAATCACTGACTTACAAGTGATTAAATATCTCTACTGTGCCCAGAATTGAGTTTCTAGTTATGCTAAGTTGTGGTGATATTTTGTGTGTGCTCTAACAAATAAAGCTTGCCTGAAGATCAGAGGGCAAAACCAGCCAGTAGTTAGCCATAGAGGTCAGGCAGTGGTGGCACACACCTTTAATCCCAGCACTAGGGATCTCATGCCTTTGATCCCAGTACTTGGGAGGCACACGCACCTTTAATCCCAGCACAAGGAAGGTTGAGACAGGAAGTGATATGACTGGGTGGAGAAAGGAATAGAAGGCGGGATGAGACAGGAGCTCAGTCTTTTTGCCTGAGAAATTGGTGAGGTGAGAGATAGCTGTGGCTTGTTCCTTTGTCTCTGATATTTCAGCATTTACCCCAACATCTAGCTCTGGGTTTTTATTAAGACCAATTAGGATCCATGCTACATCTGGTGCCCCAATATAGTATTACTATAGTAAGGTTAAAACCTTCCTTTTTAATTAGACAAAAAAGGGAAAATGCTGTGGGATAATGCTCTTGTACACTGTGAAGATATGTCACTCAAAATGGGTTAATAAAATGCTGATTGGCCAGTAGCCAGGCAGGAAGTATAGGCAGGAGGAACAGAGTAGTAGAATTCTGGGAAGAGGAAGGGCAGAGTCAGGAGTTGCCAGCCACATGCAGAGGAAGCACTATGAGAATGTTGAATTGAGAAAAGGTACCAAACCACGTGACTAAACATAGATAAGAATTATGGGTTAATTTAAGTGTTAGAGTTAGTTAGTAATAAGCCTGAGCTAATGGCCAATCATTTATAAGTAATAATAAGCCTGTGCATCAATTATTTGGGAAGCAGCTACTGCATATTTGGGAACAGGCAGACGGGAGAGAAACATTCCGCCTACATGGTGCCCAAACATTTGGCAAGGATTTCCACATAAAAACCTGAGAAACCTTAAAAAAGGATTCTAAGCCCACAAAAACAGAGTCAAACTTGGCTTCTTGGTAACTGTCTTTTCTCTGGTGTGCTCCATTGGCTGGTGGTGAGCAGAGGCACAGCTCCTTTAAGGGATGATTTCCTGACTCAACATTAGCAGGAAAAACTATGCTGCTCTTTTAAGAGGTCCTGCTGCCCAACACTTATATGGTGTTGATGAGCAGCAGGCAGCATGCTACTCAGTGGTATGGACCTGAGACCTCCCCAGAGTTGGGGGTGATACACGTGGCTCCTGCCAGTACCTCCACCATGAAGCCAGACTCTCAGGAAGGTAAGGAGCCTGCCACTTTAATCCTAGCCACACCTGCTTAAGAGATTAAACACACATATGGTAAGAAAAAGATAGTGATATATAGTAAAGACAGATTCAGAAAAAACAAACAAACAACAACAACAACCTCTATAAACAGTTCACATTGTGTTTAAAAATATACATAAGCTTGGGAGAAAAAGAGAAGGTATGGACAGTCATAAAAAAGAAATACATAGTTTTAAAATAATACAGCATAGTACTTTAAAAAAGAAATAAAAGTAATATTAAAATGCCTTGTAGAAACAGAAAATACATAGGGAGTCTGGATCCTATGTGTTATTGTATTGATTTTGAATTTTTTAATGTCTGATGGGCAAGAGACAGCCACTGGAAGACACGGAATTAAAAAGAGGGACTGATGAAATATACCAACCTATATATTTTAAGAATTCCTTAACTTTAAAAATAAAGTCAAAAAATGTATTTTTCAAATGAAAATAAAAAATGCTTTGGAGAAGAGGTTTTGCTTTTGTTTCCATGGGAAACAAGAGGCTGTGGATTCGTTCTAGGTTAATATGGATCAGATTTGATCAAGGAATACCTCCTGAAACTTGACAGATGATATCAACAACTGGTCTTCCTGGGACTTGGTCATTATCTCAAAATTTTCTCAAGGACCCTGGGGATGCCTTTGCCCACAGTCAACTGGAAGCAGTATGGAGAAAACTATGCCCCCATTCCCAAGAGTTGGGGGGTGTGGGTGGTATTTGGTTATTTGGTGGGTTATTAATGTTTGTTATAGTTTAGGGAAATATAAGAATATAGGATAAAAAAATTAATCTTATACATTTTACATTAGTATGGATCTTGGTTTATTGATGCAAATTTAAAGTTAATCTTGTTATACCTTATATATATATTTCTACTCTTGTTTATGGTATTATGTAGCTCATTTAAAAATTTATTATATAATTAAGAAAAACAAATTAATAGTCATCCATAATAGCAAGCTTATAGTCATATTAGTTAGGTTTTCTAGGTATATAAAGATATATTTCAGATAGATAGGTAACCTTCAAACACTTCAAAGACCTACAGAATATGGCATTTAATATGTTTAATAACCTGAGGTTTTTCATGACATTGAGACACATCTTCTCCTGGCAGCATCAATCTACTTCAGAGAAGGTGATGGGCATTGAAGAAACTCCATTTGGAGTTTACTTTCTTTGTGGCAAATTTTAACCACTGGGCAAAAAAACTGCCCTTGCCTCAACTGTTGACAGTATGCTGTCTAAATTGGACAAACAAGACACAAAAGAAAGTGACTGCCAAACTTTGCCACTACAAGGTAGGACAGTCCTTCAGAAAATCCTGCTTCACAGGTAAGTCCATCAGATATTCTAGGTCTGTAGGCTGGATAGGATGCTCCAACATTGCAGAGAAACTTTGGGCGATTGTCCAGGCAGCCAGCTGTTTCTATCATTTCTCACAATTTTTGTAAGTCACTTGCTTGCACTTCCTGCTTACTAGGTTAATATTATTTCCTTCTTGGGTCTCTGATGGAGTTGAAGACTAGGTAGTTCTAGTTATAGGTTTCCTTCTTAACAAATTCAGAAAAGAAACTCACTAAAGAGCTGTAAAGTATATAAGTTTGAGAGACATGAAAACATAGTTTTTGGTTGGTAATACAAGTTAGGATAGAAAGTGAATTAGGTACAACATTTTGGACTGACCAAAGTAGGATAAATAATGGAGTATTTTCTCTGAGTCTGTCAAATGTTAATGGACTAGACATTATTGATGTAATTACTGCCTGTGTACATAGTTATTGTAGGTGTTGTATATAGTTTTTCTTACATTAGTTATAACCTTATTTTATTATTTTAGACCAAAAAGGGGAAAGGTAGTGATATTTTGTGTATGCTCTAACAAATAAAGCTTGCCTGAAGATCAGAGGGCAAAACCAGCCACTAGTTAGCCATAGAGGCCAGGCAGTGTTGGCACACACCTTTAATCTCAACACTTGAGATCTCATGCCTTTGATCCCAGTACTTGGGAGGCACACGTACCTTTAATCCCAGCACTAGGCAGATTGATATGGCTGAGTAAAGGAAGGAATATAAGGTGGGAGGAGACAGGAGCTCAGTCTTTTTGGTTGAGGAGTTGGTGAGGTGAGAGGTGGCTGTGGCTTGTTCCTTTGTTTCATCTTTCTGCATTTACCCTGACATCTGGCTCCAGGATTTTATTAAGACCAATATGGATTCATGCTACACTAAGTACAAATGAAATTTATTTACAGAGACGAGATGGGAAGGAGAGGCCAATTTATAATCTTCTGTATATGCTACTGAAGTATATCCCAAAGAATGTACCTCAAAACAAGTTTAAATTTAGTTTGTTTAATATGACACAAAATTAAAAATTGACTGTAATTATATGTTTATACTTATATTAATGCAGATATGTATGTTACCTTTAAAAGTTTATGTATTTTCAGAACAAGAGGACCAAACACCAATGAAAATGGATGGCCCAGGTGATCTAGCATTTCAAAACGCCTCTGTTACCGTACCCTCAGAATTCTACAAGCAGAACAGCTTCAAGGCTGCTGGCTGAGATGATACATCCTCATAGAATACTCTAGTCAGCACTTGATCATAATCCTAAATTTTCTCAGGATACCCCAAAAATAAAAGTGCCCATAATCAATAGGAAGTAGTCTAGAGAACTATGCCCACATTCAGAAAAACAAAATGGGTTATGGGTGTTATCATGTAAGGGGGGATTTGTGGGAATTAGGCCAGAATTTCATAAAAAAAAAAATACACCGTGTCAATAGCAAGAGCTTAAAAAGGATTTTTCCGTCACTTGTCAACAACCAAGGAAATTATAAGAAAATGTCCTAATTGTTTCTTGTATCACCAAGCTCCATTACCTACAAGGAATAACCCTAAAGGTACTCATAGAAATGAAATTTGGCAGATGGATGTGTTTCATTTTGCAGAGTTTGAAAAATTAAAATATGTACACCACACCATTGATACCTATTCAGGATTTCAGTGGGCAACTTTGAGCTCTGAAAAGGCTGATTCTGTAATCACACATTTGCTAGAAGTTGTGGCCATCATGGGAATATCAGTACAAATTAAGACTGACAATGCTCCAGCATATGTCTCTAGTTAAAATGAAGCAGTTTTTGAATATTACAATATACAGCATATTACAGGTATACAACACAATCTCACAGGACAAGTGGTTATAGAAAGATCAAATCATACTTTACAAGAAATGCTAAATAAGCAGAAAGGAGTAATAAAGACCCCCAAAGATAGATTGCAAAATGCCTTATTACCTCTAAATTTTCTAAATGCTCGTGAGAAAAAAGCAACAGCTGCAGAGAGACATTGATCAACAGAAAAAACTACTCAGTTAAGTCAGCCAGTGTACTTTAAGGATGTGTTGACCTCAGAGTGCAAACCGGGATATGTGTTATATTGGGGAAGGGGTTTTGCTTTTGTTTCCACAGGAGAAGAAAAGCTAAGTATACCATCAAAATTAATAAAGATTCGATTCAAACAGGAGAGACCTCTAGATTAGGAGAAGTGATTGTTTCTCAACCAATGTGGTGATTCAACATGTCAAAATGAAAAACTCACCAAATTAGGGTTGGGGTATGGTTCTGTTTTTGTCTTTACAGGAGAATAAAAACATCCATCTTAAGGATGTCAAAGACCTTTGGACAGATAAACATCTAAAGAAAGAGGGAGAACTATCCAGAAAACTTTATGAAGAAAAACAATCTGGCATGATGGTATAATTACTTCTACAGGGTAAAAATCTCTTTACCTCTTAAAATATTTATTGTCCCATCTCAATTAAAAACTAAAACTGGCTTTGGAGTTGGAGTATGGCCTTGAACTCACAGAAATCCAGATGGATCTCTGCCTCTGCCTTCTGAGTGCTAGGATTAAAGGTGTGTGCCACCACTGCCTGACCTCCATGACTAACTCTGTGGCTAGCTCTGTCTTTTGATCTTCAGGCAAGCTTTATTTCCTAGATTACAAACACTATATCGCCACACTTATTGATGTGGCAAAAATGTAAAATACAATATGAAAAATAACCTTATTTTGCATCAGTATACAAAAATACCCTAAACAGAAGTAGAAACATGTATACAGTATGACAAAAATAATTTTACATTTGTATCAATATACAAAAATATCTCCTTCTCTATACCCAAACATGTTGTTAAAAGAAAATTTAGAGTCTCTGTCTCATATCAGCAGAGCCATCTGGTATGGGACAGAAAAAAAAAGCCAAAATCTAGAGACGATGGTTGTCACAAATCTCTGCCCTCAAATTTATTTTGACTCTTTACAACTTTTATTTAGGTGCATTACTCTCTTTAAAAATTAAACTTTCCATTTTAATATTAATGATGTTTAAGTTTTCCACAGCGAACAATAGATTTTCCTAACACCAATCTCTGAAGTCTCCAAAAGGATGACTGGGCCCCATAACAACAATTCAACCTGCATCACTCTAATGCCATCACACCAATAAACACCACCCAAAGATCAGTTTTGGACTACAAACTGCTCAAGACAATTCTAAGATGGCTAGCTGAGATGGTCTTCCCTCTTGCACCACTCCAGACAGAACTCCAGATAAATCCATTACTCAGAGACTAGCTACAAATGTTGCAGCTAGTTCTACAAATACTTAACCATTGTTTCAGTTCTTACATGGTCCCATAGAGACATGTCACCCCCAACAGCAGGAAGCAATTCTAAGAAAATGATACCCACTTTTCCAATAGGTGGGGTGGGTGGTTTGGGGTTTTTTCTCAAAGTTAAGGTTAATTGTCATCTGTAGGGGGTAGTAACAAGTTGTTAGAGGGTTGGGAGCAGAACAATAGAAATTAAACTCAGGAAGCTCATTTGAAATAGAAAAAGGGGTTATAGGCATGATAAGATTAAAAGGTGGAATAAGAGGTAGACTATCAGTTTTAAATAATTTACATTGGTATGGATTCTTGTATATTGATACAAATCCAAAGTTATTTTTGTTATATTGTATATATGGTCCTTCTGTTTTAGATGTTTTTGTATATTGATACAAATGTAAAATTATTTTTGTCATACTGTATACATGTTTCTACTTCTGTTTAGGGTATTTTTGTATACTGATGCAAAATAAGGTTATTTTTCATATTGTATTTTACATTTTTGCCACATCAATAAGTGCGGCGATATAGTGTTTGTAATCTAGGAAATAAAGCTTGCCTGAAGATCAAAAGACAGAGCTAGCCACAGAGTTAGTCATGGAGGTCAGGCAGTGGTGGCATACACCTTTAATCCTAGCACTCAGAAGGCAGAGGCAGAGATCCATCTGGATTTCTGTGAGTTCAAGGCCACACTGGGTTATATGAGATTAATCCAGTCCCAAAGAGAAACAGAGCTAGGCAGTGGTGGCACACACCTTTAATTCCAGCACTTGGGATCACACACCTTTAATCCCAGCACTAGGAAGGTTGAGACAGGAAGTGATATGAAAGGAATATAAGGCAGGAGGAGACAGGAACTAGCTCTCTTTCAGGCTGAGGAGTTGTGAGGTAAGAGGTGGTAGCTGTGGCTTGTTCTGCTTCTCTGATCTTTCAGCTTTCACCCTGATCTCTGGCTCTGGGTTTTTATGAAGACCAATTAGGATTTGTGCAACGGTTATTTTTTTATATTGTCACACTTGTGAGGTTATTGTCCTTATACTGTACCTCTGTTTCTAATTTTGTAAAGGTATTATTACCTCTACAGCTTGTTTATTTTTATAATATGAAGCTTTAGTCATATAGGTTAATAATAATTACAAGTTAATAGTCACCCATGTTTGTCAAACTTATAGTCATGTTAGTTAGATTTTCTAGACATGCAGAGGTATGCTCTAAATAGACAGATGATCTTCAAACACTTCAAAGACCTACAGAATATGGCATTTAAAAATTTTTAATGATTTAGAATTCTTTTGACATGAAGCCTGTCTGCTGCTGACAGCACCAATCCACTCCCGAGAGGATGACAGGCACTGAAGACACTCCATATGGAGTTTGTTTTCCCTTTGGCAAAATTGGCTTATTGGGCAAAAAACTGCCCTTGCCGTGACTGCTGACAGCAAGTATGCTGTCCAATCTGGACAAACAGGACACACACACACACACACACACACACACACACACACACACACACACAAAATGGGACTGCTGAACCTTGCCAAGACAGGATAGGACAGTTCTTCACATTTTCCTGCTTCTGAAAAAGGTCTGTCAGGTATTCTAGGCCTATAAGCCGAAGTTGGATGATCCAACATTACAGAGAAACCTTGGGTGACTGTCAGCTGTTTCTGTCATTCCTTGCAGTTTTTGGAAGTAGCTTGCTTGCACTTCCTGCTTACTTAGGTAATATTATCTTCCTTCTCAGGTTTTTGAAGAGGTTGAAGACCAAATATTTACAGTTACTGTCCTCCTGAATCTTAGCTAAACACACATTAGGTCCAAAACTTAGATTCTCCAGGAAAGGACAACTGTTGGAGTAATCTCTATAAAAATTGCCTATAACTATGGTCTGGACATCCAGAATGTATTTCCTTCTTAATATTGTTCTTGTTATATGTAGTTTCATTCTTTGTTAAGAGTATTACCTTTTCCTTTCTCTGGACAATACTTGATAATTGTTCTTTTTTTTTTTTTTTTTTTTTGGTTCTTCAAGACAGGGTTTCTCTGTGTAGCTTTGCGCCTTTCCTGGGACTCACATGGTAGCCCAGGCTGGCCTCGAACTCACAGAGATCCGCCTGGCTCTGCCTCCCGAGTGCTGGGATTAAAGATAATTGTTCTTATTGTATATAGTTTTTATTATGTTAGGATTAGAGCCTTCCTTTTTATTTTAGACAAAAGGGGGAAATGCTGTGAGAATTTGGCTATTTGGTCTAATGATCAATGGCATGGAATGGGTTGGCCTGATGGGCAAGTTCTTCTCTGAGGATACCTAATCCTTTAAAAATTCAAGTGGGGTGGGTTGTGTGCCCTTGCACATGGAAGGCTTCCTGATGCCATAGGTCAGTGACCTGGTCTGGACCTCTCCCCATCCCTCCCTGGTGGATGAAAATTCAGTGGTACCACTTCATTCTGTATTCATGAGTGTGCTATATCAATTTCATCCTCTAATAAGTCCTGATCCAAGATTTCTCTGGCCTGCCACATTAGGGGGGTTGGTTACAGGTTGTTACTGGTAATGGTCAAGAAAAAAACTGAATAAAGGAAATTAGATTCAGAGATCTCCTCCTAAAAAGAAAAGGGGGGGATATAGAAATAATAGGATAAAAGGGTGTATTATTGAATATACTTTAATCCAAAAAACAAGTACTAATCTTAAATATATTATATTGTTATGGATTTCAGTTTATTGGTACAAATTTAAAGTTATTTCTGTTAATCTGTATGTTTCTACTCTTGTTTGGGTTATTGTGCTAATCAACTCACTAAAACTAATGTATAATTAAAAAATACAGATTAATCTTCATCTATGATAGTCAAACTTATACTCAGGTATGTTTTCAAGATTATACACAGATATATTTAGATAGGCAGATGCTCTTCAAATACTTCAAAGACCTATGGAATATGGCATTTAAAAATGTGTTAATAACATAAGGCTTTTCATGACAGTGAGACATGTCCGCTCTTGGCAACACCAATTTGTTTTAAAAGAAAGGATGATGGGCATCCAAGTACCTCTATATGGAGTTTGTTTTCTATGTGGTAAAAGCTAGCCATTGGCAAAGAAACTGCCCTTGCCTCGACTGATGACAGTATACTGTCCAAATTAGACAAGCAGGATACAAAGATAAGTGACTGCCAAACTTTGCCAAGACAAGATAGGATAGTTCTTCAAAATTCTTCCTTCACACAAAAGTCTGTCAGATATTCTAGGCCTGAAAATCAAAGATGGATGCCTCAATGTTACAGAGGAACCTCGGAATGACTGTCCAGGCAGCCAGTTATGTCTGACGTATCTATAGTTTTGGAAGTTGCTTTCTCTACTTTTCCTGGGCACAAGAGCACATCCATGGAGGTATCTATCTTATGGAAGTACAATTTCATTTGAAAGGTGAAGGCCCACTGTAGGGGCTCATGCTCAAAACTACATTTCTAGGAAAGTTTCTTCAGGGTCAGCACCCAAAGAAGAAGGAAACTGTGCTATGGGGCTGGACGCTGTCCCAAGATGGAAGCAGAACATGACATCACTGTCCACATTGTACTAGATGTGTAGACACTAAGGGCAACAGGTAGGTCAAATATGGTGCTTCGCAGCACTATTAAAGAGAACAGCTTCAATATATTACTGATCAGATGTTCAATGTCCCTCTTAACAGTCCCTGTGTGGTCACTCTTCATGGAACATGCAGGTGATCACTAAGTGGAATTGGAACTGCACCATATACCCATGGCAGAACTAGAGGAAACTCTAGAGGGGGCCTAGCTGTGCTTCAGTCCTGAGTCTGTGACCCAGGACCAGTGACCCTTCACTAGGGAGGTAAGCATGAGCTCCTAGCACACTTGGTGGTGAATATGGACCTGCATTTGTGAAAAACCATGGAGACACTGGTAAAATTCCAGTAGAGCTCTCACAAAAACTAAATGGCTCACATGGATTTTTAGCTGAAATTTTTAAGGGACAGAAGGACAGGTGGAAAACTCCTGAGATGGATGATGGGAGATCTTTGCAAGTAAATGTCAGAGAGGTGGACATTTATCTTTGTTCATTGATTATACTGTCTCTGTGTCCCTCATCAATACACTGTAGGGATTCCAATGTTCACACAAAACTGTTTTCCAAGCTGTGGAGTCAGATCCATGAATGGTTCACATAGAGTGCCGGTACAGAAGAAGGATTACTTATTATTTGTAGGACAGCATATTAAGACATAGACGACATTATACTCAACTGCTTTAACCCGTCTTTATTTAGTTGCGTTTTGTTTTGACTTTTCGTTTTTACTTAGAAACAAGGTCTCTTTAAATTTCCCAGTCCAGCCTTTCAGGAGTCCATTTGTCAAGTGACCGCTGGGCAGTTAGGAACACGGTCTGACATAGGACGGCTGGTTTCAAAATCATCTTTTAAAGGTACTTCTCATTCCCACATTAGTGTATTGCTTCGTTATTGTAAAGTAAAACTGAGTCAACGTGATTTTCAAACGCTGTAGTAAGATTAAATCACAATACATGGACAAGAAAACGTACAAGGCTAATATTTCTGTCAAAGACTCGATTCACACTCATACATCTCATGTTGTGGATCTGGACGTGAACACCAGCCTTACTCCCCAGGGCTGTGCTGCTGACTAGTCTTCCCCCTCCAATACACTACTGCAGGCAGCCAGACACAAATCCAGGAAGTGTAGAGATCTCCATACATAGGTTCCGGGAATTCTTTCGCGTAGATTTCTGGGAAACGTAGTCCAAACGACTGTGACGTCACAGGGAGAAATCCAGGAAATCCCCATCAGGCTTTTGGTAGACTCACGTGCAGCTTTCCCAAAGTTTGGCAAGAGTCCTGCCCTGCTCTGCATTCCTGTTGCGTCTCTGACACGGAGGTTGGTCCAGGGTGCAGCTCAGCCTGATGCACTGTGCGAGGTGCGGGGGTCCGTCTTGGAGGGAGCGGACCTGGGCTGGGTGGGAGGGCGGAAGAAGCTGCCTTTGAGTCACGTGAGGTTGCAGGTCAGGGCTGGGGAGAAGGTGTTAGGGACTGCGCTCTGAGTGATGGTTTCCTTAGGATGCCGCGTGCAGCCTCGGGCTTCTGGGACAAGAGAGCTGCCTGGTAGTGCGGAGTAGATGATAGTGCAAAGTCCAGGATTGCAAACTAATGATGCTCAGCTGACTGCCTGCTCCTGAGGTGGAGCTGGGAGCTCAGTGAGCAGCTTTGGTGCGGAAGCATGCTTCTCTAGCTGAGCCGTTCTCATATGGACACTGTCAGATTTCTCAGAATCTGTAGAGCAAACGGGGTCTGGTCCTTCCTGTACTCTGTAGCCGGCCTAGTGTAACGGTCTTGAGATCTTGATCGTGGTAATTTTGTCTGACAGATAAAGGATTAAGAGAGGAAAAACCTGAGTCCCAACAGTTCACCGGTGGGAAATTCTGGAGCACAGCTGACAGATCTGTTAGCATCAGCTGCTGTAGAAAAGCTCTGACTACACATACATCAGGCGCAGACAGAGGCATCTTCTGCAGGAAGAAGGGGTTCTGGAGGAGCTGACTCCGGCCTCACCTGGAGGGCTGGGTTTTCTTAACCTTTGAAAGGTCTTCCATCCCTTATGTAGAGTTGACCACAATGGTTGTGTCAACATGTCTTGATCTAGCCTTGAGCTTGTTGAGCTAGTCCATAAGCAGCGTCTCTAGGAACAGGTGAAAAACTCTCATGGCCTTATTTACAATGCCAGACTTTTGTGTCAAGTTGGCAGGGTGAGGAAGAACTCACAGACCTGTGTGTATTCATGTGATTTAAAGTAAAGAGATCTGTGATAGAAAAGAAACTTCAGTCTACTGTATTGCCCATCCTGTCATCTCTGCATTTGTTAGAGGGAGGCAGGACCCTCTGGTCCTCCTGTGCTTCATAGCAAAATCAAGGCCAGAATCTGTGTCTGAAAACATTTAAACATATGTCATGGTCATGAGATATACCTTCTATGGTTCATTGCATGTTTCTTAGTGAAGACCATGACAAATCCCTGCAATCAGCACTTTGCTGACTTAACTATTTGTGGTTAACTTCTGTTGACTAAATTATACACTAACATGTTTTTGTTAAAGAGACTAAATTTTTGGAGATTAGACAGTTGTTTGCAATTACTATGCGGAGAAGAGTTCCTCTTTGCCTGGCTTGAATATTCCTCCCTATATGTAGTGATTGTTCATTCTTTTTGGATATTAATCTGTGTTAGTTACTGTCATGACCTGATGCTGATTTCTTCTGGTTTCACTGATTTCTTCCAGTTTACTCCTTTCATATCTAATCTGAGACTCCATTATTTCTTCATTTCCATTCTGCAGTTCTTGACTGATGTGGCTGCTATGGTTACATTCCTGGGTCTTTTTCTGCAGCTGCAGCTGGGATGCCTTCCCCTGCCCTTACACCAGAGCTTTCACTGTGTGCAGATGCTTCTTACAGTTAGCCAGAACAAAACCACGTCCTCACTGTCCTTGACATGGGGCACTGCCATATCCTGTCAGTAAAGCAAAGTGCTTATGTTGGTTCCTGCTCTTCCACAGGTCCAGTCCAGTTCCCCTTGTTGAGCAGTCCTGTCTCTTTCCTCCCAGGCTTCTTTCATTGTGTTCTAATGTCAGTGTGAGGGAGGGAGTTCCTTGTGTTTACAACTCATGCATGAACCTTGCTGTGTTAGACATGTCATATCTGGAAAACTCTGGAGGGGAGGAGTGCTGGGTGATGACATTCAGTTCCTGTTGATCAATCTATATGACTATGTCAGAGGCCATGGAGAGACATTGTAAAAGATTTGAACAGGGGTCAAACACATATCCAAGGAATAAACCAGAGCAGCACAGATTTTTCATTACATTGTCAATTATGGGTTATAAAAGTGTCTGGCATAGTGTTCTACATAGTTATTATCAAATGCAGAAACATATTTTGGGTTGAAAGGTGTGTATTGTTGCATGGCCATCTTGTTGAAAATCTGTATTCCATTATTCTCTTCTTTTCAGTGACTATATGAAATTAAGTGAAATCTATGAGAATGCATGTCACCAATATTTATTGGATATACTTCATTTACTGGGGCTTTAAGAAGACTGAGAAACAATATACTGACTACTAAAATCCACAAATACATCAAGACATCTAATGTAAAGGCAAAGCTTGTGATAATATTTTGAAATTTAATAATTATGCAATTCATGTTTCCAAATCTAGTACTATATTTGATATCTCATTTTTTCATGATTTATTCCACTTTCTGTGTTATATCATTTCAAGACGTCATAATTAATGACTTTTTCATGCTGCATGTATGTAAGTATAGAGCCTGGATGGAGAACTAGGAATTCTACTTGATGATGTATATACTGTGTATTTTAAACACTATGTCTTTTGATCAGGACATAGGCTGCTTTGAATGGAAGGTCACTACTGTTAGGAACATGATCAAGAATCCAGTCCTCTCTTTGCATCTGGCTTGGTCTTCCCACCAATCTTCAGTTTTGTCTGATTCTCTGGAAAGGTATCACTGAGGAATACTGACAGGAGATGCAAGAGGTCCTAATGTATCTACTCTGTCCATTCTGTTGTTCTAGGCTTGACTCTAGGACCAGTCTCTATTCAAGTGTACTACAGATTTCTGGCTCCCAATTATATTGAGAATGTTAGCAATTTTTAATGAATGCCAATTTGCCCACCTCAGAGCAGACATTATTTGTACTTCTTCTCCATAGAAATTGAATTTTGCCAGGCTCAAATTCCCTTGATATGGTTGTCATTAATTGTATTGGTAAAATTCCTACTAAATGCTCTCCTGTTTACAGGTGCACTGCCCTCCACTGACAGCATCTCATAGGAGATTGACCTCAAGACAGCAGACACTTCCTCATGGAATGGTGGTAGACAGTGCTGGGCAACACAAGGAGTGATCCTTGCAATTAGTTTTCCATTGGGGACCTACAATATTTCTCTCACGGAAGTATGTTTCCATCTTCGCTGTGCTCTGGGCTCTTTCCATTCTCCACAGTGACCATTTTCCCCTGCTCTTGGTGATCATATAGTTAAAAAGAGTCTCATCTGTGTATTTTTTTTTCCTCTTCCTTTAAAGGTAGAAACGTACTCCACTAACTACAAAGAAACTTCACTACAGTTCAGTTGCTTTTCTTTTGAGAAATTACTGGGTGTTCTATTCATCAGTTTTCTTCAGTTATCTTGTAACTTGGAAATGTGTTGTCCTAGTTGCTACTTAACTCTGCCTTTATTGAAGGACATTATTTGTGTGGTCATTCTTTACAGAATATACTTTTCTGCTGTACCAAAAGTGTTGAGACAATAGCTACTCCATCCTCCCAATGCTGACACAAACTCAGAGGATTGGAGCTGTATTTGACATGAAGGTCTCCTGTCTAAAGGTGAATTTTCTTAGTGCTGGAAGGTGCTTTGCAAGCTCCAAGGCAGAGAAGAAATAAATAATCCTGCTTAACTGTTATGCCCATGAACCACAACAAAGACCAGTGTAGCTAGAATTTTCCTGGTCCTGCCTGGCCCACAGTCAGGATAAATCTCTCTCACATGCCAGTCCCGCAGCTGCTCAGACCCAACCAAGTAAACACACAGAGACTTATATTTCTTATAAAATGTATGGCCATGGCAGGCTTCTTGCTAACTGTTCTTATATCTTAAATCAACCCATTTCTATTAATCTATAAGTTGCCACATGGCTCGTGGCTTACCGGTATCTTAACATCTGCTTCTCTTCATGGTGGCTGGCAGCGTCTCTCTGCCTCAGCCTTCCACTTCCCAGAATTCTCACCTATACTTCCTGCCTGGCTCCTGGCCAATCAGCATTTTATTTATACAGAGCGATATCCACAGCACTTCCCCTTTTCATTTTTTTTAAAAGGAAGTTTTTAACTTTCACATAGTAAAATTACATATAACAAAACAGTTATCAAACAAGAATTACAGTTATAATATCTAGTCTATTTGTATTTGGCAAAATTAAAGAAAATATTCTATCTATCCTATATTTGTGAGTCTAAGGTTTCATATCTAACTTATCTTTTATCATAACTAAGGAAATTATAACTATCTAGTCTTCAACTACATCAGAGACCTTATAATATTACCTGAGAAATGGGAGGATGCAAGCAACTTTCGAGAATCTTGCAAGAGTAGACAGAGACAGCTGACCGTCTGGACAGTCATTAATGTTCCTTTGTAAAGTTGGGGCATATGTCTTCAGCCCACAGTCCTAGAGTCTCTCAGTCACTTTTCTCTGTGTCCTGTAGAATGTCTGGCAGTTTCCTCTGCAAAGCAGAAACCTGAAGGACCATTTTGCCAAGCAAAGTTCACTGGTCACCTTCCTATGGGTCCTGCATGTCCAGTTCATCAAGCAGTCCAGGCAAGAACAGTTTCTTGCCCAAATGGCCATTTTTGCCAAGGTGAAGATAAACTCCATATGGAGTGTCTTCCATGCCCATCCTCCTCTCTGAAGTAAATTGGTGCTGCCAGGAGCAGTCATGTCTCACTGTCCAGAAAGTCTAAATTTTTAAAACATTTTAAATGCCATATTCTGTAGGTCTTTGAAGTGTTTGAAGATTACCTATCTATCTGAATTATATCTATGTATACGTAGACAACAACATGACTATAAGTTTGACTATCATAGAAGACTAATTATTAATCTATTTCTTAATTATCCATTACAATCTAAATGAGTTAAATAAACATAATACCTCAAATGAGAATAGAAATATATATACAGTATAACAAAATTAAGTTTAAACTTGTATCAATAAACTAAAATCCATAGCGATGTAAAACATTTTAAACAAGTTGCTCTTTAAAAGTAGATTCAATAATCTACCCTTTCATCCTATCATATCTATATCACAATCCCCAATTGCACTCCAAGTACTTCTCCTTGGACCCACACTGGAGTGTCCCTGTTCCTGTTCTGTCATAGGTGCTTCTCTTTGGAGCACAGAGTGAATTACAGAAAATTAAAACAGACCAAAATGCAGAGAACTGTTGTCTTGTGGTGCCATCAACCTGAAAGATCAGAGAGCAGGGATCAGCCACAGTTGCTTCTTACCTCTGTCATTGCTCAGTTCAAAAGGGCTGAGATCCTGTCTCAGCCCTACCTGATGACTTCTAGTCCTTTTCCTCGACAGTCTCCAAACCTTGATGGTTAGCTACTGGCTCGCTCCACCCTCTGACTCCAAGCAAGCTTTATTTGTCAGAACACAATCAAAATATCCAACCTCCCTAAATATGGACAAATATCTATCACCCACTGACTGATCAAAAACACTGTCACACCTCTTGGGAATGTAGGTGTCATGTTCTTAAAATTACTTCCTGTATTCTGGGGATGATGTCATCTTTAGGGGATCCTGAAAGAAAAATGAGATAATTGTCAGGTCCTGGGAGAACTAGCTGTATCATTTGTTGTCCAGTCTCTGTGTAATGGGAAAGTACAGGGCTTGTCTCAAGTCCTGGCTGGAGTAGTCTGTGAGACTGGACTGTCTCAGCTAGCCACCTTGAATTTGTTCTGAGAAGTTTGTCATCCAAAGCTGATCTTTGGGTGGTGTTTGTCAGCTTAGTAGCACTATCATAGTCCCAGTGGAGTCATGATTGTGGGGCCCCATCCTTCTTTTGGAGACTTCAAAGGTTTCTCTTAAGCATGGTCATAGTTCACTGCAGAAAACTTAAACATTTTCAATGTCATATACAGTAAATCTTGAAGAGGTCAAAGGACGATAATTTGTTATGTACATCCAGAGTACAAAACCTTAATTCCTAGTTACCTGATAGAGACACAAACTGAAAATCATGTACAGGAATCTGTATGAAGACTTTTTCTAGAATTAGTACTCTGTATGACCATTAGTATCATGAAAAAAGTTAAATATATGTATATATATTATTAATCTTATAAATTTTGAGATAATATTTATAACTTAAGAAAAGTTTTAAAGAGACAAAATAAAACCAAAGTATTATGAGATTACTGGCAATAGAATGGTCCCTTAATTTGGTTTTCCTTCCATCCCATATCCGGTGGCTCTTCTGACATGAGACAGAGTTTGGATTTTACTTTAACAAGCATGCTTGGGTTTAGAGAAGAGAGACATGCTCCAACTCCAAAGCCAGCTTTAATTTTTAACTGAACTGGGACTACAAAAAGACTATTTGCATTATATGTTTTAGAGAACAGTAGAAACAAACATTTAGCAAGATTTGTGAAACTTTATCCTGTTAGAAATGTGATATACCAATAGACGAATTTACTCTTTTTCTTGGGACGTTTTCCCTGTATGATTCGACCTTTTTCTTCAAATTTCTCATTTGTCCAGTGGTCTTCAGATTCCTTAGTTGGATGCCTTCATTCTTCTGAAAAGACAAAAACAAAACCGTCCCCCAACCCTAACTTTGGGGAGTTTCCCTTTTGGCAAATTATATCTGATCAAATGATCAGATCAAATGTTAGTTTTATAAGTTAGTTTAGATTGAATGGTCACACTTACATGAAGTATCACCTTCTAATCAAGAAGTCTCTCTTGTTTGAATCTGATCTTTATAATATTTCTTTTATGGTTTCTCCTGAAATATTTGTTTTATCTTCTAAAGCTGTTCTATCATCCAGAGCTGTATGATTATGCTAATAGGATCTTTTACCTTGTATTTCCTTCAAAATGGATCAAGTGTGAGATCATGTGACCACTTCAGGCATGTCTAAGTACTATTACTCACCTATGTAAGAAACTTTTCCAGCTCTCTTTCATCCTGAGCAAAATCTAGATTTGTGTCCAAAGGCACACGATGCCTGTGTTAGGGTTTCTGTTGTTGTGATAAAGACTGACCAGTAGTAACTGGGAGAAGAAAGGGTTTATTTCAGCTTACAATTTCAGGTAACAGTCCATCCATCACTGAGGGAGGTTAAGGCAGGAACCTGCAGCCAGAACTGGAGCAAAAGCCGTAGAGGGACACTGTTTCCTGATTTGCTTTCCTTGGCTTGCTCAGCCTGCTTTCTTAAACCATCAAGGACTACCTTACTATGATGGCACCACCCATAATGGGCTGTGCTTTCTCAATCAATCACTAATTAAGAAAATGTCTCTTAGTTTGGCTACAGGACAGTCTTGAGGAGGCATTTTCTTATCTATGCTTCTCTCTTCTTACATTACCATAGCCAGGGTCATGTTGACAGGAGAGCTAGCCAGCCCAATAGATCTTGGAACCAATGTTGTTATTGTTTCAATTAATTAAAAGTGTGATATCATTCACTGGTCTTTATTTCAGGAAATGCTGTCATTCTGGGATGTGGCTATTGAATTCTCTCCAGAAGAGAGGGAATGCCTGGAGCCTGCTCAGTGGATTTTGTACAGGGATGTGATGTTGGAGACTTACAGCAACCTTGATTTCCTGGGTGAGGATCTCCTCCGTAGTGAATTCTTATTTCATTATCAACATGTAGCTTCCTCTCTTGGTATGGTATCTCACTAGAATTTTTGCTTTTCAACAGTGAGTTTCATATTTTTCATTTTAAGAAGAATTAGGGGGTTAGGGAGATGGCTCAGTGCTTAAGAGCACTGACTGCTCTTGCTTAGGACCCGGGTTCAATTCACAGCACCCACATGGCAGCTCACAACTGTCTAACTCCATTTCCAGGGGATCCGACACTCTCATATAGACATAAATGCCTGTAAAAACATCAATGCACATGACATAAAAATTTTTAAAAAATAAGAAAAATTAGGGAGGTTGCTGTATCGGTAAGAAACATTTCATTGTATTTCTCTTTGTGTGTTTAACGTGTCTGTGTTGGAAACGTGCATTCTTTGCTCATGTGGGACTGGGAGAAATTCTATGTCATGAGGTATTGAACACTCATGTTAATGAAAATGTTTTACAATTTGGTTTTAATATTTTTCACTCTAAATGAGACTTAGAAACTGGACATTATACATTGCTTCATGTAGGGTAGTGGTCCTGTGAGAAAACATTTAAGGAACTGATTGTCTGCAGCCATTTATTCCATCATCTTTCCTCATAAAGACTGTACTAGAAGGGACATGTCAATTCCTAGTAGAAGAACATGTCAACAATCTTATTCCCTTTTTCTCCAAACAGGTCTTGCTATCTCCAAGCCACACCTGGTGACATTTCTGGAGCAAAGACAAGGGCCTTGGGATGTGAAGAGACAAGTACCAGCCCCTGTACACCCAGGTGCGTAGGAAAGAAGGGTCAGGGGACAGGTAAAGTCCAAAGATCTGACAGAAAGGCAGGCGTTCCCACCTGTATTGAAACAAGATATTGTGGTGGTGATTATTCTTTAGGTCTCTTACTTGTTTTCAACAGAGGATGTGTCTCAGACGTTTAAGATGGTTTTAGTCTCCTACACTTTGTATTTCCCCAGTGGTGAGCTGTGCTTGTATTTACCATGACTTCCAAGGTTCTTCATTTTGTTGAAGCTGCATAGTAATGTAAGACTCAGGGAAATGCCGTTCTATGCGGAAGAGTCAGTTATTTGCTGGGCTTCTGAGCGGACTCATGCCACAAAGATCTCTATACTGAAGTGAGCACGATTGAGTTTATAAAGCAAACCCACAATTCCATCATAGAGAGGCAGACAGGTGCAGAAGGCTCAACAGTTTCAGTTCTGTTGAATAGAAGAATTTGGGTGGGTGGGTGGGGAGCGGTTGGATACAACTCAGAAAAATGGGAGTCACTTTGGACAGTTCATTCACCACTGTCCTTAGGGAATAGTCAGAGCATTAACTTCCTGTATAAGGGATTGTATAAGGGCCATTCGATCCACTAACTTAGCAGAGGCTGCTTTGTTTTTATCCATGAGGTTTTACAAGCAGTTGAGCAGAGCCAGACCATGAAACCAAGGAAGAGAAGGAAGAGCGGGGCCTCCTGAGCCTCACGGCGTTCGGCCGTGGATCCCCAGTACACCACTTGTGGGACGAGCAGTTGTGGACCTCTCTTTTTTTTTTTTTTAAGATTTATTTATTTATTATGCATACAGTGTTCTGCCTGCATGTGTCCCTGCAGTCTAGAAGAGGGCACCAGATCTCATTACAGATGGTTGTGAGCCACCATGTGGTTGCTGGGAATTGAACTCAGTCAGGGCCTCTGGAAGAGCAGTCGGTGCTCTTAACCACTGAGCCATCTCTCCAGCCCCCGGGCCTCTCTTTCATGGCAGTTAGTAGATTTAGGCTTTTTACTGAGTTGTAAGGCTCCATTTCTTTTTTCTGTTTAGGTTAATTTTTTTTTAATCATATACAAAGACCAACTCTTATTTGAATATATATACCCAGTCATAATGCATTAGAGAAATCAGAAAATTTTATTTCTAAACCTGATGTTCCCAGGACATCAGAGTTAGTAACATTTTTTTTTTCCCCAGAGAACAGTCATGCGTAGCTAGTGCTGCGAGTCCTATAGGAAATATTGTGGCTAATATTACCATGAGTCCAGTGGGAGGAAGAGATCTATCTCATGGTCCCTATATCTAAAGGTCTCCTGTTGAGTTCTACAAACTTCTTCTGTGTGTACAGGTCCGTTGGCTTTGGGGTTTGTCATGGGAGCAGGACTGAGGAGCTGGTCTTAGATATCTCTGGACGGTGACTCAGAATTAGTGATCTGGGTGAACTGTCACAGTCCACCTCACCTCCTCCTCAGGCCATATTGCTTTCTTTTCCTGGTGTGGTGGGTCCACACATAGCACTTGCAACTTAGTTTAAATGAGTGACCATAGTTCACCCTGCTGTGCTGACTGGCCCTGGGGCAGAGCCTCTGTCATATATTATCTACCACTTTGCCGAGGACTCCTTACACAATCAGACATTGACATCTCAGCTCTGGGGTTAGCTTTGTTAGGAGGAGGAAATTCAAAGCTAGGGGACAGGGCATGGCCATTTGAACTAGCATGTAGTTCCCATACCAGTTGGGTGCCAGGTGTAGGTACAAGGTTCACCTGTACATAGGATACTCAGCATCAGTTCATAAGACATTGAGTACAGAATGATTGCAAGGAATACCTCTATTGTTTGAGACATTTAGGATGTAGGTGCAGAATCTAAGATCCTCTACATGATGAGAGAATCCTTCTCCTGTCTTGTGGGACATGAAGAGATTCCTCTTCCCAACAGATAATGGGTAAGATTTCCTGGTCTGGCTTACAGGCCACAGGAAGACAGGGGCAGCAGATTCTGATAAGTCCTATTCCCCATGTATTCTTATCCTTTGATTAAGCTGGCATGACATTTACTGTCATAGTCCTGTGTCCCATTGAGGGTAAGTGTGCTATTTGATCCTGGGTATGTCCTGCCATGCAAGTGTAGTGTAGATTTAACCCTTTTTATTCAAGCATGTAATTTCAATAACCAATTATTTTAAGTACATATGCTTTTGAATATTATTCCATATTAAGGAAACTTTAAGTTGACCTTAAATTAGTTATCTGTTTTATGCTTAATTTTGATAACATGTACAGAGGACTGTATAATAGAAAGTATAAATTAGTCTCTCCCTTCAATATTGTCACTGTAAATGAATTATGTTTGTATTTATCATGACTACAACTTCAATTTGGGGCACAATAAGGATATTTAAGCATGAGTAATGTGACATCATTAAGTTTTATGTCTTTTTTAAAATTATTTATTTATTTCATGTATATGAGTGACCTATCTTCATGCACACCAGAAGAGAGAATCAGATCCCATTACAAATGGTTCTGAGAACTTCACTGTCCTCATCCCTTTAAGTTTTGTTTAGAACATCTAAATCAGTCCTACTGACCTTCTACATTAAGTAGCTTGTTTCATCAGAAATAATGCAATCAGAGGAGGGAATTGTAAGGCTGACTTTTTTTTTTAATTATTCATTTTTTATTTTATTTGCATTGGTCATTTGCCTGCATGTATATCTGTGTGAGGGTGTCATATTTTGGAGTTACACATCGTTGTTAGCTTAACAAAGTTAGCAAAGACATAGTGACTAGATAGAACATCTTCAAGTCAGATTTTGTTAACATGTATAGACCTTCATAACCTTAGGAACTTTAACAACTTTAGACCGTTAAGTGTACTGTCTTTAAAAGCCTGTATAACATAGTCAGGTCTCCCATCACTTGGCTTCAAGGTTTTAAGGTTTTTGCCTCTTATTTATTTAATTTATCTGTCTTAAATAACTTAACCCTTTTATTAGAGATATAACCTCTCTAATATATATTTTTGTATCTTTTTAAAATGGTTTCACTGATCCAGAGAGTAGGTTTGGTTCTTAGACAATACCATAAGGGGTAGCTCAGTGCCTCAGATGAGCTGAGTTGACGAAAAGACAGGGAGTTTTCCAGACCCACTAATACCACCTCAGATTAGAAGTTTTTAAGCATTACTTCTTTGATCAACATCCTCCCACTTAGGAGACCCAGGGAAGGAGTCCCTGTCAGGATTGTTCCACTAGCCAGAATCTGGACCAGAGAAAACTACCTACACACAGCTCTTCAGAGCACCAGAAGAACTAGGTTGGTTTTGGTGTCCTGAAATACAGTGGTCATTTCTGGACTCACTGGCCCTGGTTTGATTGGGTTTATAAAGCCAAACCCATAATTACCTCATACCAGAGGCTGTCCAGGGGCCTGAAATTTCCAAAGTGTCAGTTCCATTGATTCAGATAATTTATGTTGTAAAACAGGAGGTCTTCCAAAGCTGTAGGTGAGGCTGTATGACAGTGTTTTCTTAGGAGGATTGTTTAGCTGGGGGAACAGTTGGATATAACTCAGGCAAAAATGGAGTCACTTTGGGCAGTTCAGTAACAGACTTTGCACTGTTTCTAGTCCTCAAAAAATTGCACACTTTTCTAAGAACTAAGTTATGAAATCATTGTAAGATATCAACTTTTGTTCATATCACTTATACTCATGTTAATGAAAGTCATTTCATTAGAGTCCTTTGTGAATGATGAAGATATTTTCTAAAGGTTTTTTCCTAACACACACTCAGTAATAAGGATTTAAACCCATGCATTTTGGGGATGTATATTCAAAGATTAAAACTGTTCACAGCTAGGAAAATGTGTTTCAGAATTTTGTGGATTCAAGATTTTTTTCTTTTACTTGGCAATTTGATATCTGGTATTATTATTTGGAAGGATGTGTTAACTAAAGTCATTTGTTATACATACAGTATGTATTGTGGTGGATGGAAGAAGCAGATTGATAAAATGCATACGGACAGTGTAAGATTAAAAGGTCTATGAGCTGGGCTACTCTGAGTTTCACTTTGTGGACAAACAGGAGTCTCCCATTGTCATGCTTTATTCATTGTCTCTCTCCACTCTGTGCTCAATAGTTGTTTAATCTTGTAAATGAATAAATCTTAAAAATATGTCATTTTAACCTGGGTGTGGTAGCTCACTCCATTAATCCCAGCACTGGGGAGGCAGAGGCAGGCAGATTTCAGAGTCAAGTCCCACTGGACAAGACAACAAGGACTACACAGAGAAAACCTGTCTTAAAAAACAAAACAAAACAAAAAATTAGGTAATTTTGTCATTTATTCATTGACAAATATGTTGCCTCAGCAAAGTTTCTGTTATTCACAGGTGACCTGAAGGGTTTTTTTTTTAATCATGACTTAATATGTTTCAGGTAAATAATTTCATGTCATCTGTTGTGGAATAATCTTTTTGTACACTATGAGAATGTGTCACTTGGAATGGTTTACTAAAAAGCTGAATGGTCATTAACTAGGCAAGATTTTCGGGGCAGAGAGGATGCTGGGAAAAAGAGAGGAGATGCTAGGACGCAGAGCAAGCAGCATGGACATTACAAAGTAAAGGTAACCAAGCCACGTAAAAGAAGTAGATTAAAAGAAATGGGTTAATTTAACTTATAAGTTCTAGTTAGAAACAAGCCTAAACTATTGGCAAGCATTCATAATAAGTCTCTGTGTCATGATTTGGGAGCTGGCTGGTGGGACAGAGAAAGATTCCCTACAGTCATCCAAATAAAAAAATGAAATACTGTCCTGAATTTTTGAGCTCTATTATTTAATTTTGTCCTGGACCATCTACTTTTTGTGCAGCATATCTTTTGTACCTTACAAAATAAAACTCTATGTGTAGGATAAAACTTTTGTATTTTAATGACAACTAACAATCACACAATCACAATCCACTTTCTCTTTTTAGGATTGGCTACATTATAATTTCATGGATGTCCAGCCATATAACATCTATAGTAATGAGCTTATTTTTGTTAGTAAAGTGCCCTTAAACTTACTTGGCTATTTAACTTTAAATAATGTACCATTATTTCTTTGTTCTATTTGGATGTGCTCTTATTCCAATAAAAGTATAGATTATTTCCTCCTACTCTATGGCGTGAATATGCTCAGTGTGTATAGATATTTAAACATACTGTATTTTCTGAATTATGGTTAAATATGTATGAGTAAATCTCTCCATTTTAACAGTAAGCATTATAAATATGAAGACTATTGCTTAGCTTTTGATCATGTCTCAACTTTTCCTCAACAGGAACAATATCAAATGATTGTAACCATTACAACAAGGCCATTGATTGTAACTCACTCCTTATTCAACGCCAGAGAATCCATACAGGGGAGAAACCCTACAAGTGTGAAATATGTGGAAAGGCCCTTAGTTCTCAAAAAACCCTATCTATACACCAGAGGCTCCATACTGGAGACAAACCCTACATGTGTAAAGAATGTCATAAGGCGTTTAGTACTCGCTCATCACTTTTTATACACCAGAAAATTCATACTGAAGAAAAAATGTACAAGTGTGAAGAATGTGGCAAATCATTTTACTATCCTTCAATGCTGAAGCAACATCAAAGAATTCATTCTGGAGACAAACCCTACAAGTGTGAAGGATGTGGCAAAGCTTTCTATGATCGTTCATTCCTGAAGCAACATCAAAGAGTTCACTGTGGAAAGAAACCATACAAATGTGAAGAATGTGGGAGAACATTTTCCTCTGCTTTAATCCTTAACAAGCATAAACGTATTCATTCTGGTGAGAAACCCTACAAGTGTGAACTGTGTGGAAAAGGATTTACTAAGCCTTCTGTCCTTTCTGAGCACAAAATATGTCATACTGGAGAGAAACCCTACAAGTGTGAAGAGTGTGACAGATGTTTTTCCTCTTCTTTAACCCTTAGAAGACATCAAAGAATTCACTCTGAAGACAATCCCTACAAATGTGGCGAATGTGGCAGAGCCTTTTACACTCTTTATGCCCTTACTCAGCACAAGTTTGTTCATTCTGGAGAGAAACCCTACAAGTGTGAAGAGTGTGGCCGATGTTTTTCCTTTTATTCAGTCCTTAGAAGACATGAAATAATTCATTCTGAAGACAGCCCCTACAAGTGTGGAGAATGTGGCAAAGCCTTTACCAAACTTTGTATATTTACCCAGCACAAATTTGTTCATACTGGAGAGACACCATACAGGTGTGAAGAGTGTGGCAAAAGATTTTCTAGTCCTTCATATCTTAAGGTACATAAAACAATTCATTCTGAAGAGAATGCCTTCAAGTGTGAAGAATGTGGCAAAGCCTTTGTTAATCATTATACCCTTTCTCGACACAAGACAGTTCATACTGGAGAGAAATCCTACAAATGTAATAAAAAAGTTTCCACTTTTGTAGCCCTTCAAACACATCAAATAATTCATTCTGAATAGAAGTTCCACAAGCCTGTGGAATGTGGTAAATCCTTTGCTGATGATTCAGACTTTATGCAGCACAAATGAATGCATTGAGTAGGGAAGCCATGCACATGTGAAGAACTGAGTGCTTTAACTCTCAGTCAACACTATCTACCATCAGTAGCGTTCATTCGGCAGTATAACAAGCAAACATGAAAGGAGTGACTAGCTTTTCGTCTTTCTTTGTATCTTAAATAACACAACAATCTTCATCCTGAAAATCAAAGCTATAATGTGAAGGATGTGGTGAAGGTTTCAGTTATCATTCAGTCCTGGTTCAACCTCAGTAATTCTTACCTGAGAGAAACCCTACTCATGTGCAGAATAGGACCAGGGCTTAGCTGTTCCTTATGTCTGTATAAGTTTTAGAGAATTCATTGTGATGAAGAATCCAACAAAAGCAATCAATGTCCAAGTTCTCTACCTGTTTGTCACACTCCAAGTATCTGCAGATCCTTCATACTGCAGAGACACTCTACACACTCAAAAGCTGTGCCTAAGCATTTAATAGTAATTCAAGTCTTCATCACAACCAAGTGTGACATAGATGAGAAACTGCAGGTGCAGATTAGCTAGCTGCACATATCCACACCACACAACCCAGCGTTATCCGAAGGACTCTCCGTTAGCTATTTGCTTCTCTCTGATTAGTTTTATTACAAGCTTGTGTTCAGGGTGCTTTCTTGATTTCTAAGTGATGTGAGAGAAGCCAGCCAGGATAACCAGCACCACCCTGTACAGGAATTCCTTGGTTGCATAAGAATTGTGAACAGGAATCAGATGGGGCAAGTCAGAAGGCACTATTCCCCTGCGGTTTCTGCATCACTTCCTGTCCTGGCTTCCCTGGATGAGGAACAATAATTCATAATTTGAAATAAACTGAGTATTCCCCCATGTTGTTTTTAGTACAACCGTGTGTTATTTTTAGTCCAGTCTACATTTCTAGTACAGTCTAACAGAAATCAGTCTAGGATAGCAGTGAATATGGGAGGCTTTTCTGTCTTTATAACTCTGTTGTTACCACCCAACAGCATACTAGAGACAATGTCACAAAGCCTGTAGATGTGTCCAGCCTCTACTCTAGACCTGAGCATCCACACTGCAGAGAAGTAAAAGAATATAACAAAATTATTTTTGTTTCCCCAAGTCAACACCAAAATTTTCAGGGTAGAGAGAAACCTGTGAAATCGAAGACTGTAGCTGTGTGTGGAGCAATTGTTCTAAACTCGAACATGAGAATTTTAGGCATGAAGGAAAACTAACACGCTCAGTTGATAAGAGGGTTGATTTTTCTTCATACCTTAGTTTCAGGGAGTTTATTTGGTTTAGGGGCCATACAGATATAGTGTGACAAAGCCCTAAGAACAGTCCTCATTACCCATGAGTAAATTCATATTGTAGTGAATCCTATATATAATGACTGGCAGAATCATTTTTCACTGTTTACACCTCATAGTAGCATATCAGCTACCATTTAAAGCACGATGTTCATGGAAATAGTATAGCAACATCTTTCCTCATGGCTTAGTAATGGATCTATTGAAGTGTAGTGAATACATGCTCTCAATGACCTAGGAAAGAAGGTATGTGTCCTACAGGTTGAACAGGATGGGTGGAGCTTCCTAAGCCCTTCAAATCAACTGTGTTTCATCAGAGGCCTCTCATACTAAACTGGAGCTATATGACTAGGTGTTTGCCATCCAGGATGTTGGTCTTTGGTCTGATTCCATTTATGTCAACAGTATTTTGTTGAAAAGGCTGTCAATTCCAGTTCCTTGTTTTGACACTTTTGACAACAATTACATGTCCATTGCATTAGTGTTTATCTCGTATTCTTATGTTACATTGTGTTGGACTGTATGTTTGTATTTATGTGAGTCCCATGCCGTCTTTTTCACTCTGGCTCTGTAATGCAATTTGACATTAGGGAACATACACCTTTGGTTATTTCTGTTCTTTTGTGTTCTCACATTTTTCCCATGTTCTATGATGGTTTCCGTTAGAATTTTTATGTGGATTGTATTGATTATGTAAATAGTTTTATTAATGTAGACCTTTGTACAACATGAGTTCTAATCCAGGGATATGTTTTTCTCTTTGTAATCTGTTGTCTTCTTTAGGTAATGTTTTCAGTATTTTAAAAATTTGTTAGTATAAATCTTTTACCTCCCAAGTTAGGTTTATTTCTAGATATTTCTACTTTTTCTTTAGAAATTCTAAATGTGCTCTTTTTCCTGATTACTTTCTCAAGAAGTCTGCTAATAGTGTATATCAAGTTTAATGGCTTTTATAAGTTGATTTTACAAACTATGGAAATATTTATCAAATTAAGTTTTAGGCAGAGTCTATGGGTCCATCTAAGTACAGAATTATGATATTTGTAATTAGGAATGTTTAACTTCTTCCTTTCCAACCTTTATGCCTTTTGTATCTTTTTATTTTTTTCTTTCTCTCGTTAGGAATTGAGTATAGCCAGGTGTGGTGGTACATACCCTTATTTGCTGTGTTCAGGAGGCAGAGGCAGGAAGGTCTCTGTTAGTTCCAGTCCATCCTGGTCTACAAAGTGAGAATTAAAACATAATTTTAATGTTTAGTCACCTTATAAATGATTAAATGACTCTCATGTTCCTTAAATTATATTTATAGTTATCCTAAATACAAATGAAATTCATTGACAGAGACAAGATTGGAAGGAGAGACTAATTTGTATCTCATTCTACAGTCTTCTGATATTATTGAAGTATATCCCAAAACACATATGTCAAAATAAGTTTAAAGTACATAGTTTAATATGAAATAGTGTTCAAAATCATATATGTATCTAAAGAGAAATCTGGTTTGGGAAATAGAGTGCTAGAGGTAAATGTGTTAAATGTACAGTACCCTTGCCTGGCAGGACATCCCCAGGCTCAAGTAGCACCATTTCCCTAGGATGGGACACATACTGTTTGAGATTAAATTGCATACTGGCCACATTACAGGATAAGCATGCACAGGAAAGAAGACTTTCAGAAAGTCTGCTCCTCCTGTCTCCCTCCATCATGTAGGCCAAATCAGAAGAACCTCATTATCTCTGGGGGAGATGAATTATTCCTCATGTCTCACATGGCGGTCAGATGGAGTCACTTGCCCAGTAACAGAGTTTGTACCCACATATGAAATTTCTCAAGCCACAGAGGCAAATACCCATTACTCTGCCTTTAATGTCTCCCTTTGTGACATATGAGGATGCTGTCAATACAGGATCCTTGTATGTAACCTGCCAGGAGAGTGGTGTGGGATTTACACAACAGTTGAATTTGCCATGCCCTTTCTCTGACTTTTGATTTTTCTCCTCCTAGTAAAGCCCATTCTAGGATGACAGGTCAATGAATGATACTTTAAGGAGTCCCCAAAACTGTTTTAAGTAACATAAGACAGAGTTGACCAAGAAGCCAGACAATGCAGCAGACTGAACTAGGGGTACTCATTTAAATACCAAGCTGCAGACACCATCCTGTGAACTCACCATGTACAACTAAGGGAAAAACACTGGCTGAAGAGAAGGAAACCTGTGCTGTAGACTGTTGTGTGATATTTTGATTGTGTTCTGACAAAACTTGCTCTGAGTCAGAGGGCAGTACTAGCCATTAGGTGACCAAAATTAACCATAGAGGTTTTGGAGGACTCTGGAGAGAGAGGAGACAGGAAAAAATAAGGCAGGGCTGCAATCTCAGCCCTTTTGGAGGGAGGGATGGAAGAGGTAGGAGGTCACTGGTGGCTTCTCCACAACTTCTCTGATCATTCAGGTTCTTACCCCAATATCTGACTCCCGATTTTTTTATTGATAAAGACAAACGCTTCAGTAAATATCCAGCCAGACCAGCCTTTCTAAAGCACCTTCCAAAGAAGATGGGGACCTGTTCTTCAACCCTACTCTCTTTGCAAGCCTGGAGGCTAATGTGTATATGGCAGAAACTTGAGGAATTTAACAGGGGACATTGGCATAAGGGTCACTATGACCCGTCTTCCCTTTGGACTCAGGGCAGTATTGGCAAAACTGCTTCCTATAGGGCTAATTACAACCGCTCCTCAGGACTGGACTCTTAAGCAAAATTTTACTAACTCTGCTCTATCTCAGTCTAGTGGTCAGGCCCTGTTCATTAACTGGTTGTTAAACTTGGTCAGTTGAAAGATAGCCTCCAAATGATCTGTTTTTGCAGCACCTGAATCTGCCTGTCATAATGTTTACAGAGGGTCAGCATCATACTGGGGAGGCATGAAGGATCAAGTGAGAAGACTCCAGAAGGGCTGAGATGCTGAGGGCTAAGGAGCCCTGCATCATTGTAACCTCAGGGAAGAGACAGGGATGGCTTTGCAGAGATAAGATGTGGCCAGACTCACCGTGTATCTTCCACTTGGCTTTGCTGTGAGTGCAACAGAGGAATGAACAGTGGCCTCCCCACCCTCCTTTACCTCACTCCTACCTCCACAGTGATGACAGCTGCTTTTATTCCTGATTATTATTATTAAAGTTAGGAGTATAACAGTCAAATGAACTTGCTGGGTAGAATGTTACAAGATGACACATCACATACCTTCTAGAATTGATTTATTTATAAAACAGTTTATTAACTTGTCTACCTCGTGTACACATTAGAGATAAGAGAGAAATGAACAAACTTCTAAATCAGAAAGAAAGTCTCAGCTTCAAGCTTGAATTCCATTGTAAATAATGAAGGCTGGTTTGTGGAAGGTCCTGTTTTTAAAAAAATGGCTACGATATGGCCAAAGACATGTGAAGAAAGATCAGGTTTCCTCTGTGTATTTGAGTCACTCTTTTCTTCCTTATAGGAGTCTCTGGAGATCTAATTATCTTTTTATTCCTGGTCCAGAAAGGAATGTTTCCTCACAAATGAAAATATCCTTAATGGATAAACATTTTATCCTCAAGGAACAATTTTTCCAAGGTACAGCCTCTGTAGGAAACATCTCATGAACAGCTCAAAGTGAATGGTATAGCAGAAACACACACTTTCTTAAGTAAATATTATAACACAGACACAGTGTCAAGTGACATTTCTCATTTCTTTTTAATTTTACACCCTACTATTAAAAAGTTTCAAAGAAAAAGATATCACATGTCACAATTAACAAGAACTCCAAACTATATAACTCATGAAGATATTTCTATACAGTTACGATGGACATTTAGAACAGAAGCTGAGGAGTTCGCATTGCATTTCACACTGTTTCTTTTGAATAAATTTATGCACTTCCACACCAGCAAAAAACAAAATCCACAACAAAGTTAGAAACAAACAAACAAAAAAAACCAATTATATCCCCCTTTGTAAAGCAGATTTTTCTGTCCCTCCTGTTAGCTCCCAAATCACGACGTGGAGGCTTATTATTAATTATAAAAGCCCAACCGATAACTTATGCTTGTTTCTGACTATCTCTTATAACTTAAATTAACCCATTTCTTTGAATTTACTTTCTGCCCCTTCACTCAGCCCATGTTGCTTTCCTACTTCCTGTGTCTGGCTGGTGACTCCTCCTGACTCCGCCCCTTCAGCGTTCTTTCTTCCCTGGAAATCCTGCCTAACTCTTGGCTCTTCAGTTTGTTTGTTTGTTTTTTAACCACTCACAGTAACATATTTCACACAGTATAAAGGAATACTCCACAGCACCCCTTTCTTGTTTTTTGTTTGTTTGATGATTCTTCAGCTGAAACAACAATAAAGATGATTTATTGTACACAAGTTACACTTGGCCACAAGTGACAACAGAACTGGTCCAGAATGCCACAGGTCCAGGGCAGAGGAGCAGCTGAACTGTTCTGTTTGCAAGGAAGGTATGTAGGTGAGCAGATGGAGACGTTCCTGGT
>CABHPP010120824.1:0-46106 GCA_902168425.1 Peromyscus attwateri | reverse complement strand
TTTTAGCTATCCTGGGTCTTTTGTTTTTCCATATGAAGTTGAGTATTTTTCTTTCCAAGTCTGTGGAGAATTGTGTTGGGATTTTGATGGGGATTGCATTGAATCTGTAGATTGCTTTTGGTAAGATTGCCATTTTTACTATGTTAATTCTACCTATCCATGAGCATGGGAGATCCTTCCATTTTCTGATATCTTCTTCAATTTCTTTCTTTAGAGATTTAAAGTTCTTATCAAAAAGGTCCTTCACTTGTTTAGTTAATGTTAGCCCAAGGTATTTTATATTATTTGTGGCTATTGTAAAGGGTGATGTTTCTCTGACTTCTTTCTCAGCCTGTTTATCATTTGTGTATAGGAGGGCTACTGATGTTTTTGAGTTGATCTTGTATCCTGCCAATTTACTGAAGGAGTTTATCAGCTGTAGGAGTTCCCTGGTAGAATTTTTGGGGTCACTTATGTATACTATCATATCATCTGCAAATAGTGAAAGTTTGACTTCTTCCTTTCCAATTTGTATCCCTTTGATCTCCTTTTGTTGTCTTATTGCTCTAGCTAGAACTTCTAGTACTATATTGAACAAATATGGGGAGAGTGGACAGCCTTGTCTTGTTCCTGATTTTAGTGGTATCACTTTGAGTTTCTCTCCATTTAATTTGATGTTTGCTGTTGGTTTGCTGTAAATTGCCTTTATTATGTTTAGGAATGTTCCTTGTATTCCTGATCTCTCTAAGACCTTTATCATGAAGGGGTGTTGGATTTTGTCAAAGGCTTTTTCAGCATCTAATGAGATGATCATGTGGTTTTTTTTCTTTCAGTTAGTTTATATGGTGTATTACATTGACAGATTTTCGTATGTTGCATTTTCCTTGCATCCCTGGGATGAAACCTACTTGGTCGTGATGGATATTTTTTTTTTTTGATGTATTCTTGGATTTGGTTTGCCAATATTTTGTTGAGTATTTTTGCATCAATGTTCATGAGGGAGATTGGTCTGTAATTCTCTTTCTTTTTTGCATCTTTGGCACACACCTTTAATCCTAGCAATCATGAGGCAGAGATCCATCTGCATCTCTGTGAGTTCAAAATCACCCTGGGCTACATGAGATTGATTCAGTCTAGGAGAGCAGCAGAGCCAGGCAGTAGTGGCACATACCTTTAATCCAAGTACTTGGGAAGCACACATGCCTTTAATGGCTGGGCAGAGAAAGGTATATAAGGCGTGAGGAGACAGGAACTAGAGGCTTTTTCAACTGAAGCCCTTTCGGCTAGACTTCTTTCAGGCTGAGGAGTTGGTGAGGTAAGAGGTGGTGGCTGTGGCTTGCTCTGCTTCTTTGATCTTTCAGCTTTCACCCCAATATCAGGCTCCAGGATTTTTTATTAAAAGACCATTTAACATTTGAGCTACAGACAACAGAAAAAACTCCTGAGCTAAACCAACCAGTTTACTTCAAAGATGTGTTGACTTCCAATTGGAAACCAGGATATGTCCTATGTTGGGGAAGGGTTTTGTTTTTGTTTCTGCAGGAGAGGAAAAGCTTTGGATACCAACAAAATTAATAAAAATTTACTTTGAACAGGAAAAACCCCTTGATGAGGAGAAATAATAGCTCATCCACTCAACTCTACAAGTTGTAAGAAAAACTCAACAAACAAGGGTTGGGGCAGGGTTCTGTTTTTAGTCTTTAAAGGATAATAGAAATACCCATCTGTAGCATGAATCTTAAAAGGTCTTATTAATAAAAACAAACCTGGAGCCAGGTATTAGGGTGAACACTGAAAAATCAGAGAAACAGAACAAGCCACAGCCAACCTCACCTTGCCAATTCCTCAGCTAATCTTGTTTCCATGAATCGTCAGACTAGAAGTCTCTGAGTCCCCACCTGAATGGATCTCAGCTGAATTGCTGCTAAAAGCCTAAAAGCTTAAAAAGACCCTGGTTCCTGGTCCTCACGCCTTGTATACCTTTTTGCTTCCTGCCATCACTTCTTGGGATTAAAGGCATGTGTCACCATGCCTGGCTGTTTCCAGTGTGGCTTTGAACTCACAGAGATGCAGATGAATTTCTGCCTCTGGAATGCTAGGATTAAAGGCGTGTGCTACTACTGCATAGACCTGTTTAATATAGTGGCTGCTCTGTTCTCTGACCCCTAGATAAGTTTATTGGGGTGCACAATATCACCACACCCATCTTCAAGAAATCATAAGGCCTTGGACACCTAGATGTCTACCACATAAAGGAAGGATCTATTGGTACCAGTTAACCAAGTGAGGTTAATATCTCAATGCTTAACTTCTATATCTCTTTAGCTTCAGAATAATTGTGGTCCTGATTCAATTATAAATCAAGCTGGCTTTGGAATTGGAATGTGGCTCTCTCCTTCTCTAAATCCAAGCATATTGCTAAAAGAAAAATTAGGAGATTCTGTCTCATATCAGATGAGCCAACTGGTGTGAGACAGAAGAAAACCAACAATCTAGGGACCACTGTTATCAAGCTTCTATTTTTTTCCATGCTTGTCCTTGACTTCTGGGAATCCCTTCTTGATCCAGCATAAATCCAAACTTCCCACTTTGATATTAATAATGTTCATGTTTTCCACAGTGAAAAATAAATCTTTCTAATAGCAATCTCTGAAGTCTCCAGAAGGAGGATGGGGCCCCACAACAATGACTCTACTCGATCCAGAAAGATGCCATTGTACCTAAGAACATTACCCAATGATCAACTTTGGGCTGAAAACTCTTCAGGACAGTTCTAAGATGAGATGGTCCATCATACTACACTTCTATCCAGAATCTCAGACAATCTTATCCACTACTCTGAGACTGGCTGCAGAATCTACAGCTAGCCCTATTGAGACCTAACTATCTAAGCTTTCTTACAGGACCCCACAGAGATACTGTCACTCCCAAGCAGTAGGAAGCAATTCTAAAAAAATGACGCCCCCCCTCTCCCAAAGGTTTCATTTTTCTCAGGGTTATGGATGGATGGTTATAGGGTTATAGGTGGGACAATAAAATTTAGACTCAGTATTCTCCTTTAGAAAAGAAAAAGGGGAATGGATAGGTATAGTATATTAAGTTAGATTATTGTATCTACTAGTAAACTGATTTAGCAAACTCTCAGTCTTGGATAATTTGCACTGATATGGATTCTTGTATATTGATACAAATGTAAACTATTGTTATATTCCTTTTTAAGATTATTTGTATATTGATATAAATACAAAACTATATTTGTTGTATTATACACATATTCCTACTCCTGTTTGAAATACTTTGTATATTGTTACAAATGTAGTATTAAATTTATCATACTGTATGTATGTTCTACCTCTGTTTAGGATATTTTGCATATTGACACATATTAAGGATATTGTTGTCATATTGCATATTGCACTATACATTTCTACCTCTGTTTAAGATATTTTGTCACAATTTTGAGGTCATTGTCCTTATACAGTACATCTGCTTACAGACTCTTTATCTTGTTAATGTGAAGCCTTAAGTTATTTAGGTAGATAAGACTTATAGAACTATAGTCACCCATGCTTGTCATTTCTATAGTTATGTTAGTTAGGTTCTCCAGATTTACAGAAACATCAGATGGATAGGTAATTTTCAAACGCTTCATAGACCTAGAGAATATGGCGTTTAAATGTTTTGATAACTTAGGATTCTGTTGATGTGAGTCATGATTGCTCCTGGCAGCACTAATCTGATCCCAAAAGCATGCTGGGCTTCTAGATATTTCCATTGGAAGTTTGTCTTCTTTTTGTCACAAAATGGCCTGCTGGGCAAAGAACTGCCCTTGCCTCGACTGCTGACAGTATGAACGCTGTCCTTTCCGGACGAGCAGGACACAAGGGAAAGCGACTACTAAACTGTGCCAAGATGGTTTTTCAAAATTCCTGCTTCTGAAAATGGTCTGTCAGATATTCTAGGCCTGTAGCCAAATTAGATGCCCCAACGATGCTGAGAAACTTTAGGTGACTGTTCAGGCTGCCACCTGTCTCTGTCTATTCTCGTAAGAATTTCAGAAATTGCTTGCTTGCATTTTCTGTTTTCTCAGGTATTATTATTTTCCTTCTCAGGTCTTTGATGGAGTTGAAGACTAGATAGTTACAGTTACAATCTTCTCATGTCTTAGCCAGAACATATTAGTACTAAAGTTAGAATCTTCAAGATAGGACAGCTATTGGAGTAATCTCAGTAACTTGCCATTTACCTATGTTCTGGACATTTCTGGACATTTAGCACGTCTTTCTTGTTTGATGTTGTTCTTGTTGGTTGTAGTTCCATTTTGTTTATGTTATTACCCTTTGCTTTTCTTGGACAATGCTTGATAATCATTCTTATTGTGTATAGTTTGCATTAAGTTTAGAACTTTCTTATTTAGATAAAAAGGGGAAATGTAGTGGTATTTGCTCTGCCCATGACCTTGGGCTACAAGGTCTGAAGGAGGCAGTGCTTCCTGCCATTGTACATGACCTCTTAAAAGGAGGAGAAGGCTCAAATGCCCCTTCTCCCTGCTCCTGCCTGCAAGGTGGATTCACTGCCAGATCAGAGGACAACTTCATCTGTCTACTTCGTTCTGTATTTGTGAGTGTATTTCCTCAATTTACCTTAATAAATTTCCCTAATACTTCTTAAAGAGACTCCTGTGGATTTATCACTTTAGGCTTGGGGTTCAGGGAGACACTGAGGCAGATTGTCCTTCTGAGTCAGAGACCTACTGGGAGAGTTATTAATGCTGGGGAACGACAGCATGACAGACACCGAGGAGACTTCAGACCCACAGGGCTAAGTGAGGGCCCCATTCTTTTGGTTTCAAAGGAGGGGGGTGTCTCATGCTGTGTAGTTGATGAGTAGCCCACAGTACATGCCTGCAGTGAGATTATCTCAGATGTCTGCATAGCAGGGGAAGAAGGGGCAGAGGTTTATGTGTCTGTCACACAGGATGTGCCACCTGTAGCCCTTGATTACTTAGGCTTTCCATAAACGTCCTTTGGGATGGTAGCAAGAATCACGGACTCAGAGGCAGACTCCCGGCCAGGCGCTTGCCCTTTCTTTGAGAGCAGCTGTGAGGACAGAGGGAGAAAGAAAGAGGCTGCTGCGGGAGAACATGGCTTAGGAGTTCTAGCCCAGATCTAACGTTCTCACCAAGAAACCAGTGGCTTAAGGAGTTAGTCCCAGCATCAACCGTTTCAATTTGGGCTAGCATTTGTAACAAGGTAATCAGTCCTCTTATTTTAGAGGTATTTTGATCTTAAAAAAACTTTGATTTATCACAATCGTAATTAGGTCTCTCTGGGAGGATGCCCTAGACTCCCAGCCCTGACCCTGGTTTCTCCTCACAGTGAGAAGACGGGAGGCCTATGTGATGGAGCTGGAGCCTACGCCTGTGGTATCAGACATTGGCATGAGAATTACCTGGAGGCAGCATGCAGCTTGCTAGGTTCCACCCCCAGCATTTCCTACTCAGCAGATCTTTGTAAGCACATTTAATCCGAGGCTGGCACAGTTTTCCTCATGGGATCCAGAGTAAGCCAGAAGGAGGCTGGGGAATGTGAGCTCTTTTAGTTTCCCTCTTTTCATTCAAGTGCTTGATGAATGATGAATGAGTTCCATTTGTTTCTTAAACACTGGGTATTGAACTGCTCAATTCAGCTCATCTGTGGGTAGGCTACGGAGATTTTCAAGCAGACCAGGAATAATTAAAATCAGTGCCCAAAAGTAAACTTGCAGACCTGAGGTGTTGTTGAGGAAGAGGCTGCTCCAAGGAAATTCTTTCAGGGAGGTTGTGGCTTTTGTTGAATTTGTCCGTGTTACACACTGAGCCCTGAGCAACTAAGGAGCAGAGCCTTAACAGTTCCCTTGGTACTGTGAACGAAAGTCTTCATAAAGACGCCATGCATTTCCTTTTCTTCTTTTCTTTTTATTTTTTTGAGTCAGGGTTTCTCTGTGTAGCTTTGGAGCCTGTCCTGGAACTCACTCTGGAGACCAGGCTGGCCTAGAACTCACAGAGATCCACATGCTTCTACCTCCCTAGTGCTGGGATTAAAGGCATGCACCACCCCCGCCCCATGAAGCTATGCATTTTCAAAGGCTCATTAGAACTTCAGTGACTGGAGCAGTTGGAATATTGCAGGTCCAGAGCTTAAATTACAGATCATCTTGGCCTGTCTTTTGGTCCTTTGACATCTAGTCATTGCCAACTCTGTGTCCAGCCTAACACCCTGTGACTATTAGGTAAGAAGCTTTGGAATATGCAAACAGACCCCTGATTCCCACCAAAGCTGAGTGTCATCAGATTGTACCTGAGACCCATAGTAGACATTCCCTGCTCTGTTGTAAATTGCCCACCTGATGTAGCCACTAGTGCATCTGAAAAGCGTGATTATGCCTTTCCTTGTTTTGTTACTACAAAGTCATGAAACTGTTTCCGTGTTGGAATATGGAATTTGGGGCAGTCCAGATCTGTGTTCCTGGGCCCCTGTCACGATTTCTTTCCCCTCTTTGAGACAAGAGCTGCACTCTTGTGTTGATGATACCAAAAAGCTGAGCACAGTGCTCAGCTCTCAAGATTTTAATGTGTGTTTGCTGGTTAAAGAACATGCAGTTTAGAACTCTCAAACAAAATGAATAAACAAGCAAACACCTCTCCCCACTAATCCCCAGAAGTCTGGGGCAATGGCTCTGCGAATGAATGAAACAGGTAATTTGGACATTTGTGAGCTGGCCAGTGAGTATAACTTGTTGCCATGGCAGAGAAGGAACACTGAGTTTCTGTGGACATACTAGGAATTCATGCTCTGGGTGGGGCCGTAGCAAGGCTGGGCCTTATCAGAGTAGAAACAGTTCCACAGGGACAGTTTTAAATTTTTTTTTAAAAAGGGGTTGAGGATTTAGCTGAGTGGTAGAGCTCTTGCCTAGCAAGCTCAAGGCTCTGGGTTCAGTCCTCAGCCTTGGAAAAAAAAAAAAAAAGGCAACATAAAATAGCCAGCCGTGGTGGCACACAGATGACAATATGCATACTGCACTCCTCAGAAACAAGCCCTAAGAATCCAAACCCTAGACCTGCTTGAGGAAAAGGTGTCTTTAGACACTGAGCCTCTCCTCCCTGTTCATTGGTCATTTGATGTTCTCCTGCCTGCTGCCAAGGCTGCTCAGAGTGTTGAGTTGAGGAACACGCAAACTCAGTGACAGGTGCAGATAAGAGTCTTGGGAAGGAGGGTGCTACCCATTCTCTTTCCTCATTTGGGTATGGTTGCATTGGTTCATAGCGTTGGTGGGTATGCTTTTATTATTATAATGAATTAGAAGGATCCCTAGATCATCTGGAGTGTTGACATGGCACCAGGACCAAACAGAGGCAGCCTGGGGTCCCTCCTCTTAGCTTGCTGACGGTGTGTGATACTTTGGTAATTGACATGGGGTAATAAGCATCCAGGCTTTAATCTTTGTAAGCAAGGGCCACTTGATTGACAGAACAATACATTGTCAGCGATTTGGGGGCTCAGGATGGTGACATACTGATCAGATTCAGTCTTCCTTATCCACCCTCGCCCTTCCCATCTCTAGTTTATTTGTATTCACGTCACCTTTCCTTTTTACTTCTTCGTGGGATAGAGAACATGCAGTACTTGGTTTTTTTTTGGGTTTGTTTTGTTTTTTCTGTGTCTGGGTTATGCCACTTAACACAATGTCCTCTAGTACCACTTTTTTTTCTTTCTTTCTTTCTTTCTTTCTTTCTTTCTTTCTTTCTTTCTTTCTTTCTTTTTTTTTTTTTTTTTTTTTTTTTTTAGTTTTTCGAGACAGGGTTTCTCTGTGTTGTTTTGGTGCCTGTCCTGGATCTCACTCTGTAGACCAGGCTGGCCTCGAACTCACAGAAATCCACCTGGGTCTGCCTCCTGAGTGCTGGGATTAAAGGCCTACGCCACCACTGCCTGGCAATTTCACCCTTCTTTATGGCCAAATAATATCCCATGTGTTCATATGACACATTTTATTTATTCATTTATCCATTGATAGTCACTTAGCCTATGTATCTTAGTTATATCTGTAGCTACATATCTTAGTTATTCTGAATAGTGCTACAACAAATATTTATGTGCTGGTGTCTCTTTTGTGCATTGATTTCATTTTGTCTTTTAAAATATAATTCAGAATTGGGTTAGCTGGGGCTGCAGATATGGTGTTCAGGCTGTAAGCTCAATCCCCAACACCAAAAAACAATAAAAAAGAAAGTATAGCTGGATCATATGGTAGATCTATTTTTAGTTTTTTTCCCTAAGATTTTGTTTATGTGTATCTGTCTCTGTGTGTATGTGTGCAGGTACCCATGGAGAACAGAAGAGGTCACTGGAGCTGCAATTACAGGTAGTTGTGGGCCATCCAACATAAGTGCTAGGAAATGAATCCAGGTCCTCTGTAAGAGCAGCAAGTGATCTTAACTGTCCATTCATCTCTCAAGGAACCTGGTGTTCGCCAGTTGCCTAGGCTGGCTGGCCAGTTAGATCTGGGGTTCTGCCTGTCTCTGCCCTGCCAGTGCTAGGGTTACAAGATTTTTCATTGTCACAGTAGCTTTATGGGGGTGCTGGGGATCCAAATTTAGCCCTGTCCCGGCTTGTGCAGCAGACCCTCTACTGACTGAGCCATCTCCCCAGCCCCAGTATTTATTTTGATGTAAAATATATTCATTACAGATCCAGATTATGTACTATGATGATCAGGTTGTTTGAGACAGGATCTTGTGTCACCCATACTTGGCTCAAATGTTGGTCCTCCTGCCAAAGTAAGATATTTTCAAAGAATAAATTAAAAATGTTATGATGAGGAAGGGAAATGAGGAAGATATTAGAACATAAAAAAAGAAAAAAGTAGTTCCCAGTAATGAGAAAGTTCAAATCCAAAATTAGACAAATGTTAGAAGGAAAAAACAAAAATAAAAGATTGTTTTAAAACAGCTACCGTCACCACATGCAGGCAGGCAAACAAACAAACAAAAGACTGACCTACTAAGTATAGAAAGAAAGACAGTTTGAACTCACTCTCCCAGACTCCTCCCTGTCCCCCATTCTCAGACCCTTCCCTTAAGTCAGTTTTCAAATGAGGGCTTTCCTCTCAAGATGGCAGAGCCCCTTTCTCAGTCATGTTGACTTGCACCTGGTGTGGAAGTTTGTGAGGCTTTGGGCTTGTCCTGAGTGTAGTCTCATTTCACTAAGTCTCGTTTCACAGGGCTGCTGCCTGCTTTCGTGGTGGTGGCCCCTCACGGCTGCAACTCCTCCACCCGGAAGCCATGCAGCAGAGGGACTGGTTTGCTAGCTTCTTTTTTTTTTTTTAACTTATTCATTTATTTTTCTATTATCAGCTTGATACAGTATAAATTCTTATCTTAATAGTGAAATATTTCATTGATGCTTGCTCAGTAATTGAGTAAAACCAAAACTTACTATAAGCCACAGTCATCCTAGGGTCTCCCCTGCTATATATATAGCCTCCATGGTTACCACAAAGATACATGCTCAACTATGTTCATAGCAGCACTATTTGCTAGCTTCTTTTTTGCCACTTGCCATCTTTTCAAGGATCCTGTCACTACCCTTGTGAGTTTCCGACCCTTGCCTTCTTTGTCTTTCTGTAATGAGGCCCTTTCTCTCTCTCCTCTCTTCCTCTTTCTGAGACAGGATCTCACTAGGTCACCCTGGATAGCCTGGAACTTGCTTTCTAGACCAGGGTGGTCTGGAACTCACAGAGACCTGCCTGCCTCTGTTTCCAGAGAACTGTATGGGGATTCAAGGCGTAGGCTACCACACTTGGCGAGTCCCACACCCCCATTTCTCCTCTCTTTGACAGAGTTACAAGGAAGCAGCTTTTTGTCTTCCATATTACCCAGAAGTCCTATTAGGTTTTACTTTCACTCCGTCTACTTTGAGACAACTTAATGGTTTTTTGTTTTGTTTTGTTTTGTTTTGTTTTTTTTCTTTTCTTTTTTTTTTTTTTTGTGTGTGGAAGAAAGCCTTTTTCCTTGCATAGAAATTCTCCATATCACCCAAATACATGATAGGTGTGGAGAAGGAGTGGGTTTCTGTGGCTTTTTCAATTTCATGTGGTTTAATTCTGGAAATTTTTCCTTCTGTTTTTTCTTTTTCAATTCTATTTTTCAATTGTCACCTTGAGTTTTGACTTCGGTGTTGCACACAATGGTTTTAACATCTACCACTCTTTTTCACGTAAACATTCTGTCTCAGTTTCTTTCCCACTGGCCATAGTGCAGTTAGGACGTCAGTTTTCCTTAAACATTTATGCTGTGTAAGCTGCTTGGGTAGTGCTGCTGGCAGTTGTATCCGTTCTCGGAAGAGTTCTTGCTTTTCTTTGTTTACTTGGTCAGCCATAAGAGGCAGGGAGTTTAGTAACCTGAACTTTCTGAAGCGTGTTTGTATTGTCCTAGAGAGCAAGCACCCGTCAGACTTGAGGATGTGGACCAAGGTTAGGACAGTAGGCATTGCTAAAACCCTCTTTTCTTTCTCTCTCGCTTTCTCCCATGCCCTGGCGTGGTATGAAGCCACGACTGCTTTACTGGGGAAGAAAACTCGGAAATATTCAGATAGACATAGGAGGGAAATTATAAATTAATATGGTTAGGACACAAGCTTGCATAAGTTGCACCGTGTTTCTTTAAGGAATGGAGAGCACAGTGGATCGACTTCAACAAAGCTTATGACAACCAGAGATTTTCATTCAGAATATGGAGCTTGTCCTAAGTAGTACCATGGGTTGGATGGGGGAAGATACTGAGTTGGATTACTTAGGCAGTGACTGGCAAGTTGTACAGGGTAGCGATGAGACAGTTTAGTACAGTGGCCACAGGAGAGGCCAATGTTTGTTATCATCTGTGGTCATGTTCACTCATGGCTACAGACATGAGAAACTTACTTGCAGGGCAGTGCAAGATGATGCTTGACCAAACACTAGTGTTCCAGATGCCTGGTCCCCAGGATTGATTGTCATATTGATAGCTTGTCTTCTCTTTCTCTTTTTATAATGAGGCAGACTCCACGGGAGGGAATTCATGTCTCTTATAGCAAACCTGGTCAAAAATCTATGACTGAGGAAGTTACCTCTGTAACTTATTACCATTGCTGAAAATCCGTTGGTTTTTTTTTTTTTTTTTTAAATCAAAACCCATTCAGTGCAAGACCCAAGACTGAGGATAACAACAGACAGATGGTAACATGCAGGGAGAGTAATTTATTAGTGCAAGACGTTGAAGCCTCTACATCGGGCAAGGAAAAGTCAGTTTATCCGTGAGAGCCAATGGAGAGCAGGAAGAGCCATTTCAAGATTTTGCAGCACACTTGATTGCAACTTCTCCCTGGAAATAAACAGGAAGCAAGAGAAGAAAGGTGAGGGAGTCAGGCAGCTCCAGGACAAGAAATGTTAACAAACCAGTGCTCCATGGAAGAGGACTTTGGAAAGACCCGCAAAGTGTGCTTGGGGGAAATACTGAATTGTTCTGGGGAAACTACATCAAATAATGCATATTAACGGAAACTCTTCCCAAATTCAGGCAAATACACTCTGAGTGGACTCGGGCGTGGCTCAAGTCCCTATGTCTCTGTGATCAGCAGGGGACAAAATGGGTCACGGCTTCCCAGGTGTAACTTCCTCTGATGATTTAGAATTGTGAACTCTACTTTCATTCCAGTGGGGTAGCCAGAGGGGGCCAAGGGCAGAAGTGGGTAAGGAGTATCGGAAACAGGAGGTTCGCAGGCTTCTGGCAGGGCCAGCAAAGGTGGCAGAGAAATGCATCTTGCCAGTATTTTGCTCTTAAGGAGGTTGTCTCCAGCTTCCTCCCTCCCATCAGTGTGATTTTCATCCACCAACACTCTCCACAGCATTCAATAGAGATAAAATCCATTCATTATGCAGTTGTCAGCTTAGCAAAGCACCCAGAAGATTAACAATAGAGTTATCCCCGAATCTCCCCTTCGTCGGGCCCATTTCATCTTGTTAGGATGCCACGAGAGTGTTGCATCTAGGGTGGAACTCTAGAAGGAGGCACTTATCCCAGGCACTGTTATAGCTGAATTCAAATCAGCAGTGTATTCCTGAACCAACCTATCACTGATGACCTGTAATTCCCGTGCTTCACCCCATCCATGTGTTCCCTACAGAATGTCAGGCCAACTTCATTTGTGGCCTTCTGAGTATAGAAAGCAAAATGAACATACCAATATGAATGCTATTCCCGTTTTGTCTAAAAAATTCAAGTTCTCGTCTATACATGTCTTCGCTTCCAGTTTTGCTTGCACAGCCTCTGGAGGTGCATCATATTTCTTAAGTTCCTCCTCCAGATCTTCCTTACTCTTTGTTATGAAGATCGTGCTTTCACGCATAACAGCTTCACAGACTTTAGCATTAGCTGAAAAATGTGAGGAGGAAGAAGTCAGTTAATCAAAGTTACTTTTCATTTTTAATTAATTCTTTTTGCATGAGTCTCTCTGACTTAAGGCTTCAGACTGGACAGGATAACCAGTGTTATGGCCCACCCCTGTGATGGCTCTGAAGCAAGGCAGCATGACCTCCTCATGATCACACAGCAAGGGACTGAAGAAAGATTATTATTGTCTCTCTCTGTTTCTGTGTTTTAATCCGCATTCACAACTCTCCAAGCTTCTATGGCTTGCTGAAATTCCCTTTTCTAGCATTAAAAGTTGGAGGTTTGACTGCATCTTGAGTAACATTTTCATGATTCTTAGATAGTTGAAAAAAGGAATTTTTGAGTCATGCTAACTTTGACATGAATAACAGAGTTAGAATTTTACAAGAGATGGGAAAAGTAAAAACCAAGCAGACTGCTTCTGTGTAGGAAAGGTGAGATTTTGGAATTGATGGAATTAGGTCACGGCATCAAGTACAGTCCACTGTAAAAAGCTAAGGTGGCAAGAGTTGATCAGTTTTTTTTTTTTTGTCGTTTGTTTGTTTGTTTTGAGACAGGGTTTCTCTGTGTAGCCTTGGCTGTCCTGGAACTCGATCTGTAGACTCAGAGATCTGCCTGCCTCTGCCTCCTGAGTGCTGGGAATAAAGGCATGTGCCAGCATCACCTGGCTGAGTTGATTCATTTTGATACACACCAGAGTATATCTGGGAACTGTGAAAAGCTTTGCCTTTCCACAATGATGCTCAGATTTACTTCTAGGAAAAGTGACAGGGGAAGCGGACACCCACCTTATGGTTCTAAAGATCGATGATGAATGTTTGAGTAGAACTGAAGAAATCAACTTTCCTAATCTAGGTTCTACATTCCCTTCAAGACTCTTTAAAAACAAAACAAAACAAAACAAAACAACAACAACAAAAAAAACCCTACATATCTCCAGAGGTGGGCTGGGCTGGCCTCACACCAAAGTTTCTCATGTTTCAGCTTCACTTAGCTTGGATCACAGGGATGTGCCACCAGACCCAGTTTTCCCAAGGACAAGACAATGCTATCCTTAGGGGGTGCCTAAACTGTCTGATGTGGGCCTCAAGCAGATTCTATCAGACTGTAGGGACATGTAGGCTTTCAGATGAGGGGCAGTAAGGCAGACAGGAGGGGATGCAGAAAGGAAAGAGTGTAACACCCATGAAATTTGGTTCATTTTGAAGGTACAGAGTATGTAGGAATGTTCTGTTTACACACAAATGGATTGTTCGCAAAAAATTAGTTAATTTTAGAAAAATGGACATCTTAGTGGTAATGACTGCACCGTTTCTATCCCTGTTATTGGTGGGATCCCCCAGAAAACCAACTGGACAGACTACAAGGGCCTGCTTATCCTCAGAGTCTGGTGGAGGGATCTGAGATGTATTACTCACAGACTTGGAAAATACTGTGGAACAGAGCTCTCTCAAGTCACCTTCCCAGATACAAAGACAATAAAGTGAAAAATAACACAACCCACAAAATCCCTCTAATAAAAAACATTTCCTGAACTCTGTTGATAATGGCCTTCTCGTCCCCCCTCACCCCACACCAAGCTTCTGAGGTAGGAGAAAATTAGTTGAATGTATCTCGGCTCTTATGAGGGCTTTTAGGAGGTTGGAAGATATTTTAGATTGTCTTTCCCTATCCTCAACCTTATCACACATACATTTACTAACTGTTCAAAGAGGTAAACTTACCAGGAACTGTGGCTGAATTGATCATAAATGATACTCACCTTCATAGCAACAAAGAGCCAGGACGACCAGCACAAAACACAGGACCAGCCTCATGGTGCTCAGTTTGTTTTGAGACTTCAAAAAGGGTGAGCAAATGGACTCTACCAGAGCCCCTGGGGACCGGGGATATTTATACCTGGTGAGACTTACTGGTCCCGCCCTTCAAGCACATGGCAGCTCCTAAGGCCTGGTTTAGGCCCTCCTTCTGCATCACTGAGGGCTGATCCCCTCACCTCCCTCCATCCTGTTGGGCTGGAGCCCAGGAGAACAGCCTCACAGGAACATCACTGTTCCTTTCGGTGACCTTTCACATTCCCCGGGAAGCAATTTGTGAAGTTTCAGTTTACTTTTGAGCTTTTGATTATTGCACTTGAGTTCTCTCCTTCTCAACAGACACAAGTGGCTTCTTGACAACAGAATGACATTCTCTAGGGCACAGAACCTCCAAATACCAGCCCTGGAATGAGAGCTTTGCATTTGGACCTTGCCAACACTCATCCAAATCCTAGCATATAACTGCATCAGAAGATCAAGATGATCTGAAAGAAGTAACCTCAAAAATAAAATCAACTCCCAGTTAGTTAAGGAAGGAAACACCGAATAAGAGAAAGCAAAAAATATAGAGTAGAAAGCATAGAAAACATCAATGAAACAAAGACAGTTTTTGAAAACTATGAACTAGACAAATGCACATCTAGACTAATGTAGAAAAAGTGGAAAAAATATGAAAAAATATGAAATGAGAAGATAGCCATTACCAATTATACCATAGAAAGAAAACAAAAGGATTGGCAGGGGTCCTTATGATCCACTTCACGCCAACATATGTGATAACACAGAATACAGGAGCCATTTCTGAACATATATATTCTATCAAGATGGAATTATGAAAAAAATTTAAAAACCTGAATAGACAACAATTTGCGATTGGAATATATATGTAACAAAAAAATTTCAAAACCAAGAATAATAACACCAGAACAAAATGGCTTTACTACTGAATTCTATCAAACGTTTGGAGAACTAAGATTATTTATTGTTATTTTATTCCAAAACTGCATCATAGGGAATTGTTCCTAAAACAAAATGAGGCCAGCATTTCTCTGATCCAAAATCACACAAAGGTGCGCGCGCGCGCGCACGCGCACACACACACACACACACACACACACACACACACAAAATCAAACCCACAAAACTCTAGTATCCTCCATGAAATACTTGTAAGAATCCTCATAAAAATTCCAGCAAACAAAATCCAACAGCACGTTGGAAAGATTATCCACTGTCAGCAACAGTGTTGCAGGAATGACTCAACATGTCCAGATCAGGACGCATTACGCTGCAGCAGCATGACGAAGAAGAAAACCCCCTTCATCCTCGTAGTAGGTGAAGAAGGGACATCATGTAAAACTTAGCAAGAACACTTTTATGGGCTGGCAAGATCATTCAGTGAATAAAGATGCTTGCCACCAAGCCTACAGACCTGAGTTTTCATCCCTGTTATCCACAAAGTGGAAGGAGAGAACTGCCTCTCACCAATTGTCTTCTGACCTTCACATGCTTGCAGACATACATGCGTGGCCCCACATATACACACTCAAAAATGTAAGTAATGTAATAATTTTTTTTTCTAGATAGGGTTTCTCTGTGTAAAAGTTCTGGCTGTCCAGAAACTCACTTTGTAGACCAGGCTGACCTCAAACTCACAGAGATCTGCCTGCCTCTGCCTCCTGAGTGCTGGGATTAAAGGCATTTTCCACCACCGCCTGGCAATAATAATTTTTTAAAGTTAACAATTCTTTACTATAAAAACACGGAGTGAAATATGCATTCAAAATGTATCTCAATATAAAAAGACACCTTATAATTTGCCAATGACATCTTACAACAAAAGATGTCCACTTTCTGTGTTTATTCACAGTGTGGGAGTCGTACCCACAGCAACCATACACAGAAAAGTCATAGGCAGCCATACTGGAAGGAAGACAGAACACTGTCAGTGTCTGAAGATGCCATGATCTTATATGTAGAAGACAGAAAAATTCTACCAAAAATCAGTTACAATTTATAAATCAACTGACCAGGGCTCCCAGTTACAAACTGCCTCATAAACAGTAGTGCTAGAAAATGCTAACAGCAAGTTATCTGAACTACAGATTAAGAATTGACTCTATTTTTAAAACTATAAAAATAATAATAAAATACCAAGATTAAATTTACATGAAGATTAAAGATCATGAACAAATAAAATATTAGAACAGGACATGGCAGCAGGGGAGAAATGGTGTGCTCCTCTTCTGGACAGGGTACCACACCCTCCTCTTTCCTCAAGTCACAGATGGTCTGTATGGTTCCTGCAGGCCAGCCATTCCGTGTCCCTTTCTTTCCTCCAAAGACTCCACTTTTATAAGAAATATTGTTGTCACCTCTTTCTTTGACTGTTGCTGTGAAGGTCGGTGACTTTCCAGGGTGTCTGCCATCTACTTGCTGGTACAAAATGCTGCCCCATTCATGTTGTGTTGAACATTTCCATGACAAATACTGAGATTAGAACTTCACTGTTCCACCATAGAAGTGTGATATGTGAGGTCATGCCTATATCAATTAGGCTGAGTTACACACTTCAGAATATGCTCATGTATCAATATACACAGATTACTGTATATAATTTGCAGTTCACTTATCCATTAGTAACAATATACAAAGAGCTTTAAAGGATTTCAGGTGTACAGTGCCTTGCCACTGTGCTTTGGGATATTAACATAGAAATAGTGTACACACTTTTCAGAGGGGAAATTATTTGCAAATTCTATCAACAGAAACATTTGAAAAAAGAGAAATTAAACATCCAGTGTACATAGATCAAATCATGTTTTCCTTTGTTGTTGTTGTTTGTTTGTTTCGAGACAGGGTTTCTACATATAGCTTTGGAGCCTGTCCTGGAACTTGCTCTGTAGCCCAGGCTGACTTCAAACTCACAGAGATCCGCCTGCCTCTGCCTCCTGAGAGCTGAGATTAAAGGCGTGCGTCACCACTGCCCTACTCTGGCTCTTTTTTCTGTAGATTATAAAGCAGAAGCGGGGATTTCAGTGGGAGCCTATGGATCTGGTGGTAACTAGATATTTTGAGCTTAAATATATTACCTTTCTTTCTTTCCTTCCTTCCTTCCTTCCCTCCCTCCCCCCTCCCCTCCCTTCCCCTCTCCTCCCTTCCCCTCCTCCCATGCACATGCACATGCTGCAGTGCACAAGTGCAGGCCAGAGGACAACTATGTCAATTCTTTCCTTCTGAGGTCTGTGTCTCAGGGGTTGGACTGGTTGGTACTCAGGTGCCACATGGTTGGACTTGGTCACACATACCTGTAGGTACCAGCCATCTCACCGGCCCCATTTATTCATCTTAAATGAAATTTTATTAGTCACTGCAAGGGCCAACCGTCTTGGAGATATTATGACAAGAGTATTGCCTGCCATCTCTGCCAGGTTTATTTATTTATTGGGTGCCGGGGCAAGCATTTTATCACTGAACTATATTCTAGCCCTCAGTCTATCTTCTAGAGACCTTTGGGATGTTTTAATCATGAAAATGTGCAAAGTACTGAGAAAGAGTTCTCTCAAGATGTCTCCTACTGTTAAGTGTTGAATGGCATTTCAAGTGGCCAGCTCTGCCATGTGTCAGTATCTGAGCTCTTCCAGGAGTCTGGGAGCAGGACAGCCATTGCTGTTACCTCACACCTTATTTCTTTCCAAAGACTCCAGCTCTCTTTGCACAGAATCTGTGACTGAATCATCTTTGCAAGCTGGACGCCTGCAGTTTCTGAACTCCATTGGGAAGCCTGAGGCAAGTCGCTTCTGGAGAGAGAAAATTCAGATCAGAAGCACAAGTGCCTGAGCTTTGTGGGTCCCCTCATTGTCCCTCATTGTCCAGGTGGAGCCCTCTCCGTCCTGGTCACCCAGCAATGCAGGGTCCATTGACTTCTCAAGGCCATGACTTGACTGGAGGTGGAAGATTCAGCTTTGGGCAGCCAGCTGTGAGGACCCGTGAAGGAGGGCTCACGTGCACTTTCTGGAGAAGTCAGCCTTGTTCTTGGCTGATTGATGGAAAGAGCATCATCACTAGTCATCACACAGCAAAGCACACTCTGGACAGTCAGAGCACACACACCTTCCTGACACTCTTGCTTAATCCTGCTGCTTTAATTCTTTAGTAGATCAGCCAACTGTTCTCTTCTTCTTCCTTATTCCTTCACTTGTCCCTTGTCCTTAGCTGATCCAGGCTCTCAGACACAAGGTTTTGTCTTGTCAGTCTCTCAATCTCCTGGGTCCCCGTTCCTTGCCTTACTTGACCCTGGCGAGTAGCAACTGTCCTCGGGCCCCTGACCTTCTCCCAATGATCAATCTCATTGTGGAAATCATTGTGTTGGATATTTTTTAAGTGTTCAATCAGTCACTATTGTAATTTCATTGAAAGAAGTGTGTTGGGAGCTAAAATTAGACGTGAGCCACATTTCACACTTTCATATAAACTTGGAACACAAAATATAACAAAACTCTGTACTTTATTTCTTTTTGTAAACTTTTTTCTTGAGATTATAATATAATTATATTATTTTATATTTATATATATATATTTCTAAATATAACCTACTCAGTCTGTATAGTGTTACTTGTATGTACATTTTCAGAGCTGACCACTGGTATTGAACAACCAATGGGTGTGCTCTTCCCTGGATACTCTTTCTCCTGTTCTCAGTGTTCCTTAGCTGCCTGTAGTTCTTTGTGTAGGGCTGAGACCTCATGGCCTTTTTCATGACCACTTTTTTGTTCTTTGACGATTTCATTAATTCATATGATGCATTCTGATTAAGCTCACCCCTATACTCTCTTCCCTCACTCTCCACCCCTGTTCTCTACAGATCCATTTCTCACATCCTTATCTCTTTGTTTTGTTTTGTGATGCACTAAGTCTAACCAGGATCACCTATGGGACCATGAGTTTAGAGATATCCACTGGAGCTTGGTGGGCTGACTAGTAGATACATAACAACTGTCCTTCCTCCAGAATCCATCAGTACCTAACAGTTTATAATGACCCTGTGAGCCCTGCCTTGATGCACGCTTAACTGTGATAGGCAGTCTTGTTCAGGTCCTATGCAGGCCACCAAACCTATTATGAGATCATGATTGAAATAGCCATGTCATGCCTAGAAGATATCAATTTTCCCCTCTCCCTATCTTCCAGCTGTCACATTCTTTCTGTCCCCTCTTTCCAATATTTCCTGCCATAAGAGGGTGATATAAATGTCCAGGTTTTCGATATGCACTCAACTGTCACTTTTTCTCAGCACCTTGAGCAGCTGTGAGTGCTTGTGTTCACCACCATTCTCTGTAAAGGGAAGAAGCTTCTTCAGTCAAGGCTGGGGGTAGAATTTGTCTATGGATATGAACATAATAAATACTTAGAAGGCAATTTGGGGCCAAGTTAATTTAGCTGAACAACAGTTGTGAGTTTTCCCTGTCTAAGACATCCTCAGCCATGGGGTTTTGAGTAGATTTATTTATTTATTTATTTATTTATTTATTTATTTATTTATTTTGGTTTTTCGAGACAGGGTTTCTCTGTGTAGCTTTGTGCCTTTCCCGGAACTCACTTGGTAGCCCAGGCTGGCCTCGAACTCACAGAGATCCACCTGCCTCTGCCTCCCAAGTGCTGGGATTAAAGGCGTGCGCCACCACCGCCCGGCTTTGAGTAGATTTATAATGCTAGGCATGAATTCCCTCTTGTGAAGGGAGCCTCAAATCCAATCACAGAACCGCTCCTTCCCCACCCCTAAATAGGAGAGGTTTATGTCAAAAAGCAATTATTATCTTTATCTACAGTTCTCATTTTTATGCATGTCTCTTCACTTAGCACTGCTGTTGTTTCAGCCTTCCTCATCACTATTTCTTTTTGCTTTCATCCTTTGCAGACACCTTCCTTCTCTGTCATGTCTCCCTGGGTCATGTGTTCGTGCCGCTCCCATGACAGATGTTTTAACTAGGGCACCTGCCATTCCTATCAAAAGTCAGTCGGGCACCATTCATTCCATTTGATTTGTTTAATGGATTTGTATGTTTTCATTTATCCCACGTTGACAGAACAGAATGGGGAAGTCCAAGAGAACAGCTTTGTAACTGAGACATTACAAACTGGTGTCAGCGTCACTATCAAATCCACAAACGACCTGCCCTCAGCAATGTTTCTCTACCAATACAAAGCATTTTTGACTTATGGGGAACAGAATTCTACATACCAGCAAGGATCTTTTCCAACAGGGAATTTTTAAGATTAATTTAGAAATTCAGATAAAGCAAATTTGTGAAAATGAATTGGTGAAATAATTAATGTAAAAAGGCTTTTTTATAGATATCAGTGTGCTCTCTCCCAAAATTGAAGGATCTTGGAAGGGCCATCCATAGTGAGTGAATTCTTCCTTTTATTCATTTTTACCTAGATATTTATTATTTCTTTCCATCCAATGCTCTGTACACAAGCTATTATAAGTTCTAGGATTAGACAACCATTAATTCTAACTACCATAATGGTTTTTACAATGACCGTTTGAAGTGCAGCTACTGTAAAAATCACTATGGTAATTTTTGAACAAAATAAAAGCAGAAATATCACATGACTTATCTCTACCAAGCTGATGGGAACCCTAGTTAGAATGCCACAGAGATTCTTACATATCTGTGCTTACTGGGGCGTTATTTACAATAACTTAGATATAGGTTCAGCTTAGATGTCCATCAACAGAATTAATGGATATTAAAAGCATGGTATACACATATATAGTGAAAGTTTTTACTCAGCCTTAAAAATGAATGAAAATACAAAATTTACATCAAAATCAATGAAACAGCAGGAGATTGTTAAGTAAAATAAGTCAGACTCAGAAAGACAAATCTCATTTTACTTCAAATAAAGAAACCATATTGTGTGCATGATACCATTTCATACATAGAGAGGGCACTTCTCCTTTCATGGCAAATGTGTGGACTCCATTTGCCTGGAGGAATGGGAACAACAATAAGAACAATGATGTGCATTATGAAAATATCATGATGAAACCATTATTTCGTACATTATCTAAAATTAATGAAGATTTAATTAAAGTAAAAGAAGTAAGCCATAAGAAGAAATACACAGGTGAAGAAAAGTAGCACTTTTCATGCATTTGTCCAACCAGGCACCCATCTATCAAGGAGCACATTGCTCAAGATCATCTCCAGTGATCTGCACCCTGTATAGACTGCACAGTTTTTGTAGAGAAACAGCAGTCTTGGTCTTTGGTTTTGTTGAGCTCAGTTTCTAATGATAAAGTCAAAATACTAACCTGCCAGTGACTGTGAGCTATCAGAATGGCAGTTGCTGGAATATTAATAAATACCCATAAACCCCAGTGAAACAATGGGTGATTTATTGAGTGACTGATTGAAAAGGTATGGATAGCATCCTACAAGCAGTAGAAAACAGAGTTGGAGGAGGTACCACTGAAGCTGAAACTAACATAAACCAATGGAGCTGTTCATTGGAGGATCTGGAAGAGGGTTGGAGTCCACAATTTAGGGTTGGGCAGGAGAGATCGACAGGAGTGATTGAAATAGTGACAAGAAAGCGAAGTTTGGTTGTAGAAGTAACTCTATTTATTAACATACATATAAAATCTCATTTCAGTACAAATAAAATATCACCATATTTGGTCCCATTTAAAACAGAAGAAATACATGTTCAAGAGAGAAATGAGTTTATTCTTATTTACCCGTGAGTTCATTGTTTAATGTCAGCTTTGCTCTGATCTCTTTCTTTCTGGAATTCAGAGGGAGCAGAAGATGTGAAGAACAAAGCTTATTTAGGAAGTGATAGAAAGGAGCCCTGTGTTTACTTAGGTGTGTACTTTCATCTCCTAGTTCACAGCCAGAGTCATTAAGTCCAAAGTCAAGTAAGGACTCAGAGTGAATTGGAACACAGTCTCTTTGTCCAAGACATAATAGGGCTCTACCTGGTGCCCCAATCATGTGGATATGCCTTGTCATTTAAGAGGGTACTGCTCCTTAAGAGGGTTCTTGTTTATTAAAACAAAACAAAACAAAACAAAACACTTGCAGAAGTCTACAAGCAAGAGGTCATGTTTTCTCTAACCTCCATAATATCTCGGGGTACTTCATGATGATCTTTCTCAGAGCAGTCAAATGACAATGACCTACCCAGAAATAATGCCCCCTTTGTAAATTCAGGGACCAAAAGCAGAATAACAATGCTGCCGATACTCTCTTCCCCCAAGAAACTGTCTTTAAAATTCCAATAAGTTCTGAAACTAGAATATTTTTTTAAGACAGAGTTTCTCTGTGTAACAGCTCTGGCTGTTTTGGAATTTGTTCTGTAGACCAGGCTGACCTCGAACTCACAGAGATCCACCCGACTCGGCCTCCCAAATGCTGGGATTAAAGGCGTGTGCCACCATGCCCAGCTAGAATGTTCTACATTCTTGATGTCCCACATCCTGAGACAGACACTTATTGATCACCTTGTGGGCCAAAGCATGGTGCACTGTTCATTGTTCACAGACAGTATACTGGATGGATTTATTATTTAGGAGAGAAAATGTAGGATAGGGAAGGGTTTTATTTCTATAGCAACTGGCTCATGAAAGAGAGGAGATGTAGTTCGACTTCCATAATCTTACAGTACTTAATAATTTGGCAAATAAGATATATCATGTGACTTATGTGTTTTCAACATCTAAAAGTCCTTGCTACACTTAACAGGAGAAAATGTCTGAGAGATACAGTTAGATAGTTCAACATGTGACCTGTGTTTTTACAGAAAAACCTACAAAAAAAAGAACATTTTGTTGTTTAATCTTCAAAGGCTCGTAATTCTAAATTACAGGTATATATCTACTGAACAGCATTTGAGGTAAGATAGGCCACATTTCATTCTCATCTATTGTTATTCTGTGAGTCCGGATCCTCTCCTGTGATTCAGACCTGCTAGGACATCAACCTCATGTGTACCTTTGGAGGTGTACCTCTTTCTCTGTAAAGTCCTATAAAGCTCAGAAGTGGGGAGGAGTTGGATTAGCTCGAGACAAGAATGCCAGCAGAGACCTCTGCACACAGGCACATCTTTGCTTAGGTGTCTGTCTCATGTCACTGAGGTTTTCCCTTTGCTAGGTGCATCTTTTGATCTACTGTGTTGCTCATTGTCCAATTACTGATATCACATCCCAGTATCAACACTTCCCCATAGCCCTTCCATGGGAAGAACATGGTCCTCAGCTCTCCCAAAGGCACCCTCTCCAGCCTGACCCTTCTTCACAGCATAGGAGGAGCCTCTGGGTTTGTCACATCCCTCTCAAAACAGTGACTCGGCCCAAGCACCCCACACTTTGCTTCATCTATCGCTGCTCAGTGATCTTGCATGTGACTGACAGATCCTTGACATGTGTGCATATGGGGGCTGAAAGAAAGAGTGAAAGTGGCCACTGTGGTTTCTCTAAGAGACTTTATCTGTTCCTGTTTGACATGGGTTTGGATAAGAGAGAGGTGGTGACCTCAGTGAGGAGTCTATAGTGAGTCACAGGAATGTACTATGGGGAAAGGCCTGTGTCCCTTTATATTTTTGAGAAGACTGAGGTGACATACACAGTAGAATAAAATCCTGGTTGGATCACACAGGGTAAGTAGCTATGGATAAAGTGCTCTTGAAGGCAGACAAGAGAGGAGAATTTAGAAGAAGAAAATCCTTCTGAATCAGAAGATCAGTGGAGGCCTTTGCTTTTATTGTTTTCAAGAGTGTCTCGTTTTCTAGTGCAGGCTAACCCAAACTTAAATTTAAATATAGTCTACACCAGCTTCAAACTCATGTAACCTTTAATCCTCCTCCCTAAGCCCACCATGTTCTGGGATTACAGGTATAAGCCACTATAGTCAGCTATGGGGGACAGAGGGCAGGTGGTTTAGGCTGAGCTGGGTTTAGGAGATGAGGGAATGTCACCATAGCTTTCTCTTTCTTCTGTAGCTTTCTCCTGACTTTCCCAAGGCCTTCTCCTTCCTCCCTCCTCATGCTATTCGAGGGCACAGTCTATTTGCTTTTCTTCATATACAAGAACTACAGTGAGTGCTAACTAAAAGAGAGTAGAACTGCTTTTCATGGCCTCTCTGTTTTACAAAGAATACACTAACCATAATTCCCAGTTTATTACTATATCCAATTGGAAAGTGGGTTTTCATCAAAACATTAAACTTTCAATAAGGGAGGTGTCAGATCTGACACTAAAGCCAGATGTTGCATGACTTCCTTGGTACTAACAGTACCTTTTCTGTGTTAGATGAGGACTTTGTGGTCAGGAAGGGAGGGAGTAGAGATCTCACTTACCATGATATGCTCTAACTCGAATCAAAAAAAAAATCACCGAAGGTCAGAAACCTGATTTTGAAGCACAGCCAGGGCCATGTGCCAGCCTCTGGCTACTTTCCCATGGCACCTTCACTGAAACTGAACTTTACCCAACTTTCATGGGCCAAGTGTGTGTGGTTAAACCTTTAATCCCCTCACAAAGAAATAGTCATTTGATTTCTTGGGTGCCTACCTTGACATCTTATGCAGTTAGTCAGGATTACTCTTCCATTTTTTCTTTTTTATTATTAAGAAATCTTCTATCCATACCCTTCCATTTTAATGACAACTCTTTTCTGTGAGCCATAAGGGAGCCATAGGTGGCGGCCTTTCCTCTTACAGTTGTTCAAAGATGGGGAGGCCAGGGAACTGATATCAAGTTCTCCCTCTAGCAGAGCAGTGAATCTCAGTCAGGAGAGATTGGCTCCCCACTTCCCCCCAAGCCCTGTAGACACTGTCTGGAGATGTAGTGTTGTTAGAACTAGATGATGGCTGACACTGTTGGCATTAAGCATGTAGAAGCCTGCTACACTTCCTACCTACTTAAGACTATCTCAAGCATCGTTAGTTTCAGTTAAGAAAACTTGTGTTAGAGAAATTATCTCAAGTACAGACACTGGTGACTACTGATGACTAGTGCAGGTACAGATCTTTCACTCAGGCACCCGAGTCCTCAGTTTGTAAGGGGACCGAAGCAACGTGAGCACATTCACCCTCCAGTGTGTAAGGCTCAGGCTCATATCGAGGCCTTTTACCTTGGCTTCTTTGCAAGCCACGACTCTTTCCTTCCGCCAACTTCAACTCCATTCTTTTAATCCTTCATGTCCAAATCCAAAATTTTGCCCCTCTGAATTTTTATAGGTCTTAATCACTCTCTCTTTCCCTCAGCCTAGCTTCTTATGAGATAGTCTTTTTTTCATTTATTTTTCACAATAAACAGAATTTATTTATTAATTTTAATTATAGCATAAATAATTTCTCCCCCTCTCTCCTCCATCCTAACCCTTCCATTCACTGCCCCTTGTTTTTCCCTCCCAAATCCAATGGGGCTGGAGACAGTCTGTGTGTAGCATATTATGACCTGAACTCACGATCGCCTACCTCAGCCTTCTTTGTATTCAGTCACGTTCTGTCCCACCCGTCCTTCCTCTTTGCACTTCCAAGTCTTTTCTGACAAGAATTACTTTCAGTTTAAACTAATTTTTATTTTAATATACAACATGGTGGACTGCATTGGGGCATTTTCATGCATATTTGTTCTTATTAGCCTACTCTCCCTGCTGCTATGTATTTATGCAGTTTTGGTATTTGGCTAATACTCGCTTCAGAGACTGTTTTGTTATGTTTCTCCTTATTCCTGTCTAATTGTATTAATTTGGATAATCTCTCTTCTTTCTTTAGTTTGACTAGGGGTTTGTCGATCTTCCTTAGTTTCTCCATCAACTCTGATTAGTCTACACATTCTTTTCTTTTCTATTTCATTACATCTGCCTCAGCTTCTATTATTTCTTGCTTTCTACTGGGTTTGGGTTCTTATTTTCCTGAGCTTTAAGTCATATAATAGATTATTTATTTGAGAGCCTGCGGAGAGTTTTACTGTGAGCATTTATAGCTATAAAATTTCCTCCCCGGACTATGTTGGACATATCCCAGAGGCTCTGATGGGCAGGGCTGTGATCTACATTTGTTTCTAGGACTTTTTAATTTTTTTATTTAAGAAATTTTTTTTTATTCATTTTACGTGACTTTTTAAATTTCTGTCATGATTTCTTCAATGATTTGTTGTTGTTCATCCAAAAGTGTTCAGGGCTGGCACAGTAGCTCAGGAGGTTGACCTCTTGGCTTCGATTTGATCCCCAGAATCCACATAAAAGTGAAAGAAGAGAATTGAATCCACAAAGTTGTTCTCTGACCTCTACATATGTGTGCTGTGGCATGCATGTACCACGGCACAATTGTGCCCACCTCCCCAAACACTAATAAATGAATTAACTTGAAGAACTTTTGGCAGTTGATGGTTTCTGGAGAAAGGAAAGTTACTTTTTTCCCCCCTTAGTAGATTGCCTAGGCCCAGTGAGTGACCCCATGCTCATGTGCATATGTTCAGCACTGATTGGACTCAGAAGGAAGGAAAAGAAGAGGGAAGAGAGGGAGGGAGGAGGGAGGAAGAAGAAAGGAAGTACAGGAAATTGGGAGGGAAGTGAGATCAGCATACACCACCAGCCAACAGTGCAGCCAGGACCTTAACACAGGCAGTTTGAGTCCTCACACATGTCTCATTGGTCAGCACATCTTGCAGAAAAAGGGTTTAAGAACTCTCAGAAAGGTGGCCAAGCAGACTTTACACATCTGTCAGCTGAAGTCCCGTCTCTCAGACCCTCCCTTTCCAGTTCTTTCCAAATAACCTATGAAGGCTTTCTCACTTCCTGGGTTTTCTGAAACTTTCCCTACATTTCTCTGCTCAGAGTCTCTACTGAAGCTTGCTGAGGTGACTAAAGTCTGATACCGAACGCTTTGGAGCATGAAACCGTAGGGTTGTCCTGAGTTCAAAGTCACCCTATGTCACATAGTGAGGCACTGTCAGAGCAAGCAAGCAAATAGACAAACAAGCCTGTCATAGTCCTTGGATTCAGAAAATGTCTATTCTTTCAAAGAAAGCTCCTGCTCACTCCTGTGTCTTCCCAGAAACTTTTATCCACACCTGACCTTTCCCTGTCCAATCAGGCTTATATGGTACTGCATGTGTCTCTATTCAGACATCTTTGAAGCTTAAAAAGACTCAAGTCTCATCATTGAGTTAGCTGAAATAAAAGGCACTGTGTGTGTATTGGGGTGGGAGACATTTCTTGTGTCATGAGCCTAACATTAAGACTGAATGCACTCTTTCTCCAACTCCATGTCAGAAGGGAAAGGCTAACCCTTTCTTAGAGGATTCTCATATTCTTTCAAATTCATCCCAAGCCCTGGTGCCTATATGAATTCACACAAATGGGAGACTCAACCATCTGTAAGATAATACAGCAGGGCCGGGCAGTGGTGGCGCACGCCTTTAATCCCAGCACTCGGGAGGCAGAGGTAGGTGGATCTCTGTGAGTTCAAGGCCAGCCTGGGCTACCAAGTGAGTTTCAGGAAAGGCGCAAAGCTACACAGAGAAACCAGTCTCGAAAAAACCAAATAATAATAATAATAATAATAATACAGCAGGAATAACCTTGAGGACATGTATATGGTTGTCAGGCTGGATCTCTGAGTTAAAGAGGGACATAATAGACAAAATGGAGATTCTTCCTGTGTGGTGTAGATGGGCTGGCTTGGGTTAAATAACTTACAGATTGGAGAACTGTGCCTTTAGATACCAAAGGATGGCCAGTGTTGGATATTATAGAGATGGTCTAAACAATGAACACCATAGCTAGCTAAGAAACACACATGCCAGGATTGATATGAATGCAAAGATGATCCGTGAAGGGAAGGTCTCTGTGACTCCAACAACAGATATCTTAATGTCATTCAAGAGTATCAATGTCCAGATTATCTCCTGAAATATCTGGCCTGAGTAAGCACCCATAGCCTGGTTTGTGAACTCTGTATCTCTCTAATGAAGAAGTTCATCCACAAAGGCATGTATGAGGAAGATCTATGATGCCTGGTAGGTAAGTGTGGACCAGGCTTACAGGACCACAGAACAAGATGCAGTAATAAAATGTGGTTTATCATGATCCCAAATACTGTGAAGCAGATACATATCTGGAACTTGTAATCAGAAAACCTGAAGATATCATTTAAGCATATAATGCTTTCTTTTATATGCATGTATGTTTTTGACACTGAATGAATCATTGGGAAAAAATGTCTCACACACAATATTACTTCCTTCTATTAAGCATGGCTAGGACTGCTCTGTGCCAAAAATGTTTATGTCTCAAGTCTTACAGGGACCAATGGTCATATAAATATGATTGTTCCTCATCAAATATTTTATTTATCTCTCAAAACACAAACTCATGCAATGGACAACCTAGAAACAATTTAAAGAGTACAGTGCTTTAGACTAGACTGTGATCCATAAATATTTGTCCCAAAGAGTGGGACATTGAAGGATGCTAGAATTCTCCAGACTCTGAACTGTTGGGAAGTTTGAACAGAGTCACCTTTGGAAAGGGAGAACTATCAACAGCACTATTATGTTGAGCCATTTGGCTTCACAAATTTTCAGATGAGTCTTTTATGGGTTGAATCATTGATATTTGGCTTCTCACATAAAAATCTGCAATCAAGTGTCCTGAGATAACATTCAGGTTAAAGAAAAGATGGTCTCTACTTTGTAGACAGCTGTGTCTCATATGAAGAATTTTACATATGAGTGAGCAACATTTTAAGGGGTCTTATTTCAGCTGAAAACAAGGCAGGTCCACTGGAAAGGACTTAGGAAATAGGAACAACCCCGTTACGGATTGGGCAAAGAGACAATATTACATATCACTGTCACTTGACTTTGGATTGGGTGACCCTGGCCAAGGACAATGAGATAAAAGTACACACATAAGGATGCATGCCTACACTTAATGTGCTTAGATAAATCAATTTCATTTTTGGCTTCTGCTCCTGTTTAACGATGGGAACAAAATGTCACAAATGGTTATGACATTAAATAAAACATTCATAGGTCATTAAGAATTGGTTTTCTCTCTCTGGCTCACATACACATTTTTTCCGTCTTTTTTTTATACTGGAACCAGTTTTCTTTTTCTTCTCACTGTGTCATTCAGGTGTCACTATCCACATCCATCCTTTCTTGCTATTGGTTTCAAAATCCCTACCTCCTCCACCATTTTGGATATTAGCAAGTGACATTTTTCCTTTAAGTATATTCTATCCTATCCCCTCCGTCTAGAAGCCACTCCCAAATTTGTTCCAAAGTATCACTATCTACTTTTTCAAGACAACAGTACCTTCTCCAAAATGCTTTCCTGTGCTCTGTACAGGATAATGTCTTCAATTCATGGTGCCACTGTTCCTGTTGATAAAGTATTGTTCTTCCCACACATAACTCTCTCTGAAATCTTACATTTATTGGTAGGGTTATATAGACTCTCAAATTAAAAAGTGACCTACACAAGACCTGGACCAAAGCATTCTTCAGACTAAATGTGCATTCAACACAGGTTGCAGTGCATAGGAGATGTCCCTTAAATATGTCTTCCACAACAGACAGATGTATAATTTTATGCATGGATGAAAACTCCTACTTGATGCTTTTTTGGAATATTTCTTCTTGTGATAGCCTGCTTCTTTTTATGTAACCTGAATTTCTAGGTGATTGCAAAACAATGAATTTCATTATGACCTTTCACATACATGCATCATTTTACTTTAGTCATTTGGTCCCATCAGTACGCTCCTTTCCCTTCCTCACTACAAACAGTTCCTCTTCTACTTTTATGTTATACAAATTACATACATACATACATACATGGTGTGTATATTATAGAAAACATGATATTTGTATTTCTGAGTTCAACTATTTTGTTTAACTTGATAATATCCTGGCCCATTTATTTCCATGTAAGTGACATAATTCCATTCTCCTTTGAATAAAACTCCATTATGTATACATACCACATTTTATTTATCTAGTTATCTTCTGATGGACATCTCAGCTGATTCTATAGCTTGGCTATTTTGACTAATACTATAATAATTATGGATGTGCATGCCATTCCATTATATATCCAAGTGATCTAGCTGGATTTCATAGTAATTGTTTTGTTTTTGTTTTTGTTTTGTTTTTTTTAACTTGAGGGACTGTCATACTAATGTCCATAGTTTCAGCACTGGAAAACTCCCACAAATTAGTGGTTATTTAAGTAATGTGGAAAGGTTATTTACATGCTGTATCTGCTGTCCTGATAAAACTTCAGCAGAGTTTTATCTCTACTCACTTTACCATAGATAAAAGGAAGCTCAGAGAGCCATGATAGCTGCTCTAGGGTAAGTCATGAGCAGATGTTGTCCCCAGGATCTAAAGTCACATCTGCATGAATCACGCAGTCACTCACCATACACCCAACATTCCTCCCTCCCATAAAGCAACAAGGAGCACTAATAGTTGACAGTGTCCTCTGATTCAGGAAAAGTGACACCCTAAACTTTTAACACAGAAGGAAAACTATGTTTAGCTGTCTGGAATGAACAATGAATGTTAATTTAATGAAATGACTTTTCATACACCTCTTCAGTAAGGATCAAAAGGCAATAAGCTTCCTCTGGAATTCAAAGAAGAAGAGGGTCAACAGGAAAACCTTGCAAAAGGGTGTGTGATCGTGCACTGGCCCTAGGCACTGGAACCATCAGAAACAGGTGTAAACAAAATGAAGCTGCTTAAAATTGGAAAATAATGGGATGGTCAAGCTGGAACATGGATGGAGTGGGAAAGCAATGAAAGAGATACCATGATAGAGAGAGATATCATGGGGATCGAGAGAAACCCGGTGCTAGGGAAGTTGCCAGGAATCCCCAAGGATGACCCGAGCTTGGACTACTAGAAATAGTGGAGAGGGTGCCTGAACTGAACTGGCTTACCCCAGTGATCAGACCGGTGAATACCCTAACTGTCATCACAGAGCTTTTCTCCAATGACTGATGGAAGCAGATGGAGAGATCCACAGCCAAACACCAGGCAGAGCTCCAGGAGTCCAGTCAAAGAGAGAGAAGAGGGATTCTATGAGCAAGTGCATCAGGATCATGATGGAGAAACCTGAAGAGACAACCAAACCAAAACAGTGGGAACTCATGAAAGTTGGATCAACAGCTGTGGAGCCTGCAAGGGACTGGACTAGGCCCTCTGCATGGAGAGACAGTTGTGTAACTTGATCTGCTTTGGGGCCCCCCTGGCGATAGGATCAGAATCCATCCCTGGTGCATGAGTGGGCTTTTTGGAGCCCACTACCTATGATGGGACACCTCGTGAAGCCTTGAGGCAGGGGAAGGGTTTGGACTTGCCTCTACTGGATGTGCCTCCCCCTGGGAGGCCCTGCCTTCTTGTGAAGGTAGTGGGGGGTGTTGGGAGGAGGAGGCAAGAGGGGGATCTTTGACTGGTGTGTAAAATGAATGAAAAGATTTTCTTTTTTTTTTTTTTTTTTTTTCGAGACAGGGTTTCTCTGTGTAGCTTTGCGCCTTTCCTGGAGCTCACTCTGTAGCCCAGGCTGGCCTCGAACTCACAGAGATCCGCCTGCCTCTGCCTCCCGAGTGCTGGGATTAAAGGCGTGCGCCACCAACGCCCGGCATGAAAAGATTTTCTTAATAAAAAAAAGAAATCTTGGAATCAAGGGACAGCAAGATTTAATGGACAAGGAGAATGACATTTTGAATAAAAAGATATTTGAATACATCATATTTATAATAGTTAAAATTTGGAAGCATGCAAGTGTATTTAAAATACGTTCTCCATACTGTAGAATATCTGATAACTATTAAAACCACAGCCATGAGTATGTAGACAATAAAAGTGTTTATAGAATAAAAAATTGATGATAAAAATTAAAAAATAAAATAAAATAAATAAAGCTTCAAGTAGAGCTGGTCCTGGTGGTGCACACCTTTAATCCCATCATCACTTAGGAGGCAGAGGCAGGCAGGTCTCTATGAGTTGGAGACCCTCACAGTCTACAATCAGTGGTATTGTGGGAATTCATTCCATTCAACCAATGGCTTTTGGGGTATTTGACTCTATGGGCGTGGACCTGTCTGAGTATGTGCTCGCTTAAGAGGAGAGAGGGGGGTCGCTTTCTCTTGGGGAGAGGAGACAGGGTCAGGCAGCGGACAGCGGCTTGCAGTTGGTCACCACTGACCTTGAGGAGAATGGAAGCTGGATCAGCAGCGGGTCTGCAGCACATCTACCCTGCTTTGAATTAGTGAGTCTGTTTCCCCATCACACCCTTTAATAAATTTATATATATGTATATATTATATATATAATAAATTTATATATATATATACACACACACACACACACACACAATTGGAAAATAAAGGTTAAAGAACAAGAAAAGGACATAAATGAAGAAAGATGAAGGAGGAAAAAAGAGAAAGAATGAAGGGAGTGGGAAGATGATGAAGAAGAAGACAAAGAAGCTGAAGAGGAAAAATGAAGGAGAAGGGGGTATAAAGGAGGAAGAGAATATCTTTTAAAAAATCAAACTATAGTGCTGCAATCTGCGTTAATTTTGGAAGCTCTTCGGGAAAGTTACCTACTGTCATACGTCATACTTTAATTCTCAGAGTCTAGTTCTCAATAATTTGTTTCCTTGTCTTATACAAACAAATCATAGGCTTCCTTGACTCTGTTTCCTGTTCTCTCATGTTGTCTGGTCCAATGCCATGCTGCTCCAATGACTTGGCGTTCTTATTTCCTGTGTGACACTAAGGTGGCTGCCCAAGAAATAAATAGAGGAGTGCTGAGGTCTCCACTCCAGAAAGTTCCCTGATCTCCATCTCATACCAAAGACCAACCCACAAGGGCTGCCTCAACATGAAGCTGGTAGTGGTCTTCATGCTGGCCGCCATCCCCATTTGCTGCTATGCCAGTGGTGAGTTCTGTGGATGGGTGGGCTGCTTTTGGACCACACATTGTTTCTGTTCTACAGGAAGAAGTCCTAGTGCCTGAGCCCCAGCATGTGTCAACAGTGGTACAAAGTGTCTGATGCAATAGCCCTAAAACTCCACACTAATTCGGACAATCAAAGAGGTACCACTGATGTGGGTTTGGCCCCAGTGCTGGAGCCGCATGTGATGTATCATTACCATGCAGGAGGGCCCATGGTGATAACAGTTCTCCTGAGATCCATGGCAGGTCTTGGATTTGGATATGAGATATTTTACAGGAAATGGGGAGGTTATAAATGACACTGGACCTAAATGGATTTCCTGAAATTGTACTCATGAATGTCTTTAACTGTGGAAGGAGTTACTTCTGAATGCACCATGTGACCTAGGAGTCAACAGTTTGTGAGCCACAAAACAGACGTATGAAAGGGTGTTCTGACCCCTTTATGTCAGGCCATTAACTTCCTAGTCCTGCTGGTGGGGAAGACAGTTCATATTCCCCGAGTCCACTTGAAGTAACGACTGAAGTAAAGCTTTGTCCCTGAGAATGTAGTCAGTACAAACATGTCACACGTGTAATAGGCTTTGTATAATTTGCATTGTTTATGTTTCTACTTCACTTATCTGAGAGGTTGGTGCAACATGGCAAGAAAGTGGAGTTCTCAGTTAACTTGATAGTAAAATCAGGGTTAGCCTTAGACTTAGGGTAAAACTAGTTCATTTGAACCTACTTCTTGCCTCTTTCTCTTCCACTGGTTGACCAAATGACATCACTTCAAGTACAAGCATTTATATTTTCTGATACTTTTTGATGCAGATGATAGAGTTAATGATGCCAACGGATAATATTCTGGATGCAATATTTATAAACTTTTAAAATACTTCACGGGGTTCACAAAATAGCACTGAGTGAGATAGATCATGGCTAGAAAAAAGAAACACAACTGTTCACTGTGTCCCATCAGAATAAAGCTTCTCATTTCTTGCGTGTCATCGCTGGCAAAGGTTGTGTGAAGTTTGACTTCCCTTGTTGGCTTGTTAGGGGCAAGATTTCAGGACCTAAAGGAATCTTGCAGTCTGCATCCATTTTCTGCATGGGGTCACTTCAAGTACTAGAGTTTCTGTTTAAGTTGCTTTGTGATGCAGATGCTAGAGTTAACAGAGCAAAGTGAATAATATTCTAGATGTGATAGTTAGAGGACGTTTGAACATATTCCACAATGTTCTCGAAATAGTGACAAAATGTGGCAGACTTTGACGAGACCAAGACCCAAACACTTCCCTTGCCCAGCACATCAGCCTGCTGTCTCTTCAGTGTCCTTGTCAGTGAAGGTTGTGTGGGGTTTGGCTTCTTTGTGCTGGTGCTGGGAGTCAGGGGCAGTTGCTGGTTTCTAAGTGGAATCTCACAGCCTGCATTTTCTGTCCCAGATTTGGCAGTGCCCCATGACCTTTGCTAATCTGTGTTTCCACTTGTACTCAAGAACGTGATTATCTTGAGAGGTAACCCCTAATGAGTTCAAACCTCCAGCAATGAATGCCATGTCTTTCCAGGTTCTTCTGGCTGCAGCATGATGGATGATATTATTTCAAAAACACTTAACTCATCTGTTTCTGTGGATGATTATCATGCCACCATAAAAGGAGCCGTAGGTTTTCTTTACAATAGATGGGCTGTGACCAAGTTCAAACAATGTTTCCTGGACCAGAATGAAGAGACTCTGACAAATATCGGCGTGATGGTGGTAATTATTGACTTCCCCCTTTTTGCATTATATAACTATATATATTTGTAATATATATATATTTCCACTAATGAGGAAAAACCAGGTTCCAACTTTGTGACTAATAAGGTCAAAGCAAAACCTATCTATGTACTATTTTTGAATGATGTAGTTTGATTTAGTGGTGACATTTTGTTCAAGAAAGCCATTGAAAGACACAGTTGATATTCCATCTTATTTTGAAGATTTTAAAATAATGAAAGAAAAACAAAAATGAAGGAGCTCACCCAGAGATCACTCTCTTATCCATTACTTCCAAGTCACACAAATACAGGTGCAGGCACATACACACACACACACACACACACACACGCACGCACGCACGCACGCACACGCACATGCACACGCATACGTGCACACATACATAAGCACATCATGACACAGAGAAACACCTCAAATTTTTAGTCACAGAAAAATACACTTGATCCTCAGGAAGTCCTGCTTTGTGTCGGTGATCATGGACCCTTTCATTTGGCAGCAATGAAGAACAAGTGGAGAAGACCAGAGTTTTTTTTTTTTTTAAGATTTATTTATTTATTATGTATACAGTATTCTGCTTGCATGTGTCCCTGCACGCCAGAAGAGGGCACCAGATCTCATTACAAGTGGTTGTGAGCCACCATGTGGTTGCTGGGAATTGAACTCAGGACCTCTGGAAGAGCAGTCGGTGCTCTTAACCACTGAGCCATCTCTCCAGCCCTTTTAAACTTTTTTTTTTCCGATTAATTGATCAATGCGGTGATTGATCAATCATCGATTCATCAGTTAGTGATGTCATCAGATCAGCGGATCGGTCGGGATCCGAACTCGCCACCTCACACACCACAGCACAGTCGCCTAACCTCAGAGCCACCTCTCAGGGTCGCTGACCAGAGTTTTAAGAACATCAGGACTAACGGTCTCTTTAAAACAAAAACAAAAACAAAAACAAGTCAGCCAGGCGGTGGTGGCGCACACCTTTAATCCCAGCACTCAGGAGGCAGAGGCAGGCGGATCTCTGGGAGTTCGAGGCCAGCCTGGGCTACAGAGGGAGTTCCAGGAAAGGCGCCAAAGCTACTCAGAGAAACCCTGTCTCGAACAACCAAAAAGAAGAAAGGACAACAACAACAACAATAACAACAAGTCAATGGAATAATAATCTTTTCAAGTATAAACATACAGCTCCAAAAATTTATCCAAAGTGTCCCTGTTCCCTTTTAAGCAGCCCACATGTGCCAAATCTTAGGATTGTGCCCAGTTTTAACTAAAACCACAGTAATACATGGGGCCTAACAGTGCTGTTGTGGGCTCTCTACTTGGTTCTAATACATCCCATTTTTTTAGATCATTGAGGAATTTTTCAAAGTCACCCTCTTTCTCTTAAGCAAGGATTCAATTGTGCGAGTGTTGAGGGAATACTAGCAGAGCAGTTCAAATTAAGGGTCATCAAACACCTTCAACCCCAGGCGCCTCTAGCTTCAGAATGGATAGAGTGAGTTCCCAGGGAAACAGCTCAGGGAATTTGGAAATCCGAGGGGAGAGGTAATCAAGGGGGAGTCTTAGGAGAAAGATCCCAAAACTGTTGGTTTCATGACTCCTTGTCTCTTAAACATGTACCTAGCCAGATTTTTCTCTTGGAACTTTCTGAAATACTGAATAGTAATTGAAAATACTGAAAAATAATAACAAAAAAAAACCCAAGAAAATCTTTTTCTTTTCAATATTGTGCTCTAAAGTCAAAGTTCAAAATCTGAGTTACTTCCTCATTTGTTTGTTTTTCAGGAAGCAATATATAACAGTAAAGACTGCCCACAGGAGGCCTGAATGACCTTGAGATCTTTGGCTCACAGGACTGATGGTCACAGGCCAGCAGCTGATATCACAAATTGTAACTTTTCTTTCTTGATTTTATCTTTCTTCCTATAAAGTGCAAGACAATTGTTGGAATCTCAAAGGCATTTCTATCTACTTTATTAAATTAATTGCAAATACCAATTCTCCTTTTTGTGATCTTTTAAAACTGGGGGGCTGAAGAGGCCTGCTACCCTCTACTCTAGGACACGCACCCTCAGCTGCCTCCCACACAACCTTAAAGTGAGACAAAGAAAGGAAAGTGTCTCTTCCTCGCCAGGCCTGAGTCCCCTCTCTGGAGAAGTGCTCTGTTTAGCATCCTTGTGATTGTACTGCTGGGGGCTCTGAGACTGGGGTGTGCTCTCAGCCCTGCTGCCTCTAGGGCTTTGTGTCTACAAGAATTAGGAAATAAAGTTGGTTCCACATGTGCCACTCAATCAATAGAGCTCAGCATAAATAGGTTCAGGGAAAGAAATCATAGGATCATCTCATATGAGGAGAAGGGCTTTGACAAACTACAAAGGGTTTTTTTGTTTGTTTGGTTGGTTGGTTTTCGGTTTTTTTGAGGGGGTTTGTTTTGTTTTTAAGATACTTTCCTTAATGTCAAAACGTCCTGCTGAAGATAGGAATCAAAGGAAATGGCAAACATAATAAATGTTTCTTAGGTCAAACTTAATTTAAAAAACAACAACAACAACAACAACAACAGAGTTCTGACACAAGAAAAGTAAAGTGTTTCCTTTAATAATAAGGAAAGAGAGAAGTGTGTCTATGTGCTAAGAGCTTTTCACTGGGGTGCCTGTGGTGACAGAGTGTAAGAAATGTCTCCCCAGTGACACACTGCATAGTCAAGCGCTGTCCCCAGCCGTGACTGTGTCCATCTGTGCATCTGACTTGAGGACATCAGATCCTCCTGACTGACTAACCCTGAGATCAGGGTTGTGTAGTAGAAGATGATTTTAAGGTGTTACTCTTGCTTATGTTGCATTGGTTTAACTCTGTGAAGCTGTGTTACTGTGCCTGTCTAACACACCTGATGGTCTAATAAAGAGCTGAACGGCAAAAAAAAAAAAAAAAAAAAAAAGAAAAGAAAAGAAAAAAGAAATGTCTCCCACAGGCGTGTGCATTTGAGCACTTGGTCCCCAGTTTGTGGAGATGTTTGTGAAGGCTACAGAAACTTAAAGACAGTGGTGCTCCAGCTTCCTAAGGTGGAGACCTTTAGTACAGTTCCTCACGTGTGGTGATCCCCAACCGGAACATTATTTTCATTACTACTTCATATCTATCATTTTGCTGCTGTTATGAGTTGTAATGTAAATATCTGGTATGCAGGGTATGTGATGTGTGATCCCTGTGAGGGGGGTTGGGACCCAGAGGTTGAGAACCACTGCTTTAGACGGTGATGCATTGCTGGGAGAAAGGCATCCTTCCCAGAGGCTTTGAGGTTTTAAAGCTTGGTCCCACATCATGTTTCCCTTCTCTGCTCCATGTGTGTGCATGAACATGTGCCCAGTCAGCTTCCTGTCCCTGCTCCATGTGTGTGGATGAACATGTGCCCAGTCAGCTTCCTGTCCCTGCTCCACGCATGTGGATGAACATGTTCCTGTCCCTGCTCCATGCGTGTGGATGAACATGTGTCCAGTCAGCTTCCTGTCCCTGCTCCATGCGTGTGGATGAACATGTTCCTGTCCCTGCTTCACGCGTGTGGATGAACATGTGCCCAGTCAGCTTCCTGTCCCTGCTGCTGTGTCCTCCTTGCCTCTTACCATCTCTTCCCTGCTGTGATGACTCTTGTCACTTTGAACTGTAAACCAGAATAAACCCATTCTTCCCTAACTTGCTTCTTGTCAGAGAACTTTATCACAGCAACCAAAAACTAATTACTAGAATTGCCTGAATTTTCAGTTCAGAAAAACAGCATAAAAAGAAATATGCTACAAATAACACAGGAAGAAATCAAGTTATCCTTGTCTGAAGATGATAATTAAAACAGACTCTACCAGAAAACTCTTAGATCAAAGACACTCTATTAGAAAAGTATTAGAATGTGAGACAGAACATAAAAAAAACAAAAAAACAGCAGCATTTCCATACACCTGTAAGGAACACACTGAGAGGGAATTTAAGAATGCAGTGCCATTCAAAATAAATCCCTACAAATGTGCCTGTCCTATATTCATTTCTAGTTGTGGGATAAAATATCCTGACCAAAAAAAAAAAACCTAAAGGGGAAAAAGGTAATTTTAACTCACATTTCCAAGTTGTAACCCATAACTGTGGTGTAGTCACAGTTACAGGAGCTTGGAGCAGTTAGTTACACAACACCATAGTCAAGAGCAGAAAGCAACAAAGGCACACCTTCTCACTGCTCATCTGGTTGTACTCAGGCTGATTTCTCACTCATACAGTTCAGGGCTCTCTGCCGAGGAAAGGGTGCTGCCTATGGTGTCTGGGACTTCCCACATCTATTCACCTCATTAAGACAGCCTCCCACAGACATGCACACAGGACAATCCAACGTGGACAAGACCTCACTGAAACTATCTTTAGGTGAGTGTAGACTGTGTCAATGCGACAGTCAGCTAAACAAAGAGGTGTAAGACTCCCACAATGAAACCTTCACAACTTTGAGGGAAGAAAATGGATAAGACATTAGAAGTTAGGAAAAACACCTATTCTCATGAATCAGCAAAATAAATACTGTTAAAATATTCATATTACTGAAAAAGGCTACACATTCAATGGAATTACTATCAAGACTCCAAAAAGTAATCTTTAGGGAAACAGAAAAAAAAAAAACAAACCCAAATTTGAATGGAAACGTAAAAGCCGCTGATTATCCTAAACAACCCATAGCAAAAAGAACAAGTGCTAAAGGTGTCAGGATGTCTTATTTCCGACTGAACTTCTGAGCTATGGTAGGCACTGAAACCAGCATGGCATTGCTATGAAAAGAGATCTAAGCAATGGAATATATTAGAAGAGTCAAAGATAAAACATCCATCTACAGCCACACAACTACTGTGTCAAAATACATAACAGAGGGAAAAATTAATAAATTTGGGCTCAAAAATTGCAGTATGTGTGTAGAACACAAAACAAGATAAATAATCCCCATTCCCCCAAAAATCACTTCAAAATACAACAAAGACCATAACATAAGTCCTGAAGTAGAAACTAGTAACAGGAAAACAGAGAGAAAATAGTGACCAGGTATAGGCCAGGACAGCTCAGGAAGTTAGACCAAAACTGACAGATGGAATGACTTGAAATTTTAAAAGTGCAGGAAGGAAAAAATGTCAAAGAGAATAGAAGACCAATAGAATGAGAAACACCCTCTGCCACTTATTCATCTGACCAGGTATTCATTTCAGAACACATAAAGACATCGACAGACAATACATTGTTTCCACCCTCTCTGCCAGGATGTCCCCTGAGTCTGGGAGGGGATGAAATGGGTATCATTTTGAGGGCTGAGTGTCTGTCATCACGTTACAGATTCTGTATTAACTACTGTTGCAAACAGTTCTCTGATGAAGGCTGAGTGCAGTACTATCTATGGCATAAATATGCACATTTAGAAGACAGTTTGACAACATGACCAATTAGAAAAACAACAATAGTAGACACCTCCCCGTGCAGAAAAAAAAAAAGTCTTCCACGAAGAATCAGCTAGATGTGGTTATGGGTTAGTCTCTAGCCAATCTTTGCTGTTTGCACCAGCCGGACTCACCAGTATCTGCCAAGGATGTGCTGTTGCATTCTGGGCAGAGTAACCATATGGCTTTTTCATACACTCTTCCATGATTCTGTTTTTTTTTTTTATTCTTTGTGTATTTTAAATATTAATCCTCTGTCAGATGTATGGCTGACAAAGCATCTTTCATCTCACTCCAGTCAGAACAGTTCAGATCAACAAGACAACTGACAACACATGCTGGTAATATTGTGGGGAAAGAGGAACCCTCATTCATTGGTGGGAATGCAATTTGGTGCTGCCACACTGGAAATCAGGATGAAGAATTCTGAAAAAACTATGTGACCCAGCTATACTACTCTTGGACATATGCCCAAAGGACTCACATATTACTCCATAGACATTTGCTCCACAGATATTTGCTCAACATGTTCATAGCTACCCTATTCACAGTAGTCAGGAAATGTCCTTCAATAGATGAATGGATAATGAAAATGTGGTACATATACACAATGGGATGTTATTCAACTAAATAAAAGTGAAAGCATGAATTTTGCAGGTAATGGATGAACCTTGAAAAGATTATATTGAGTAAGGTAACCCAGGCCCAGAAAGACAAATGCTTCCAGTTCTCTCTTGTTTGCGGTTCTTCCCTTCAAATCTTCAGATATAAGTATAGCTACCACTCCTCATCCAAGAAGCTTCTCTTTACAGCAGATGGAGACCATCCCAGAAAACCACACCTGGATACATGCACAGATCAACTGATCATGGGGAGCCCAGCCCCCCTGGACACATCTACATAACTCCTACATCTTTGGCTCAGAAACACTTTGAAAGAGGGAGCAGAAAGAGTTTACAAAAGAGTTGGAATTGAAGGGAATGGGCTGTGAAACAGACTCTCCTAGGAATGGCTGCATAAACAAGGCCAGAACAATGGCAATATCAATGGACACGTTAACAGGTAAGGGAGAAAATTCTATGATGTTCCCTCATCGAGACATAGAACTACATGTAGAAGTAACCATCTTATTAAATAAGAAACACAGAGCCAATGCAGAGATGAAAGCCCAAGAGGTCAGAGCTAAGAGCCTTACCTGTCACTGCTGCAGCTATCCTCTTCAGCCAAGAGACCTACTTCCTGTGTGTTTGTCTTTATATAGACTTTCTGTTCTGCCTTCTCATTGGTTGTAAACCCAACCACATGACTGCCTCATCACTGCCTGTCTGTACAGACCTCCAGGTCTTCTATGGTTGTTATTGAGATTAAAGGCGTGTGTCTCCAATGCTGGCTGTATCCTTGAATACACAGAGATCTATCTAGCTCTGCCTATCAAGTGCTGGGATTAAAGTTGTGCACCACCACCGCCTAACTTTTGCTATGGCTCTAATAGCTCTGACCCCCGGCAACTTTATTTATTAACATACAAATCACATTTTAGTACAAATAAAATATCACTATATTTCCCCTTTTCTATTTTAATAAAAAGAAAAAAGGAAAAAAGTTGTAACTAATGTAAGAAAAACTATATACAAAAGTACAATAACTATATACCATATATACAAGTAATAAATACCTAAACAATGTCTAGTCCATTTGTGTTTGACAAATTCAGAGAAAATAATTCCATTATCTATCCTGTTTCGGTAAGTCCAAAATGTACCTAATTCACTTTCTATCCTAACTCATCTTCAACTATAACTAACTAATCTTCAACTCCCTCAGAGACCCAAGAAGGAAATAATATTACCTAACAAATATAAAAACAGGAAGTGTATGCAAGCAACTTCCAAAAAAATTGTGAGTTGACAGAAACAGCCAGCTGCCTGGACAGTCACCTGAGGTTTCTCTGCAGTGTTGGGGCATCATCTTCAGCCTATAGGCTTAGCGTATCTGACAAACTCATTTGTGAAGTAGGATGTACACAAGGTCAATAGTTTGACCTCACATTGGGTGAGAGCAGTCCATGTACCAGAGACACCTGAATTCCACTAGTGTCATGTAATGATTCAGGATTTTAAATTCTGGAAATTGCTGATGGTTTTTGAATTCAGCTGTCCATTCTTCTTGACTGTGTATATGTGGCTTCATCTCAGCATCCCTTTCTTCTCCACATCCCTCTATTAAATGCCAGTCTACTATTGAGAGGCATGAGCTTAGTTACTCTTCAAGAATAACTGTTTCAGCTGCTGTTCCATTGTACATCAGAAGCCATCGGCCCACTGCCTGTTCAGCTGCCTTCGAAGAAAAGGGCATGGGACCTTTTCTGGATTGCTTCAGGGATGGTGCCATATTGTCCTGGCCTCAGAACATGCCTTTTGATAAAGCCATAACCACACTTGTTTTGGCAAGAATCAGTAGTCCTTTGTTTTGTGTCCTGTCTGTCCATTTTGTCCTATTGTAAGCAGTAGATTCGAGGATACTTTGTTGTCCAGTGGCTAACATTTGCCTGAAAGTTAACTCCATATGCAGTTTCTTCAATGCCCATATTTTCTCTGAAGTAGATTGGTACTGCCAGGAGCCGACATGTCTCATAGTCATAACAAAAAAAGAAAAATTTTCCAAGTTATTAAAACATTTTAAATGCCATATTCTGTAGATCTCTGAAGGGTTTGAAGATGACCTGTCTATTCTAAAACATCTGCTCAATCTTGAAAACATGCCTAATATGACTACTGTTCTATTGTGATGTCTAACTACTAACTTTCATTTCTTTTTATCCTAATAGTTGGTAATAATAACATTCAAGGATCAGAAAATTGCATTACATTGTTAAATGAACGGTATAAGTACAATTAGAAATATACATATAGCATTTTCTAACAATATCAATTTCAATATATATAATTTGTATATAATATAAAACAATCCAATCCAATGTAAAATATTTAAAACTTGTAATTGTCTTTTTCTTTTTCTTTCTTTCTTTTTTTTTAAACAAGAACCTTAAATCTAATCTCCATTGCTTAGCCCTTTTCCTAACCCTTGACAACAACTTGTAACCAACCCCACTAAACAACGAAAATTATCCCAGACCCAAAACCCACTAAAAGACCAAAAAAATCACCTGCCCCACACCACCTCTTTGGGAATGTGGGCATCGTATTCTTAAAATTGCTTCCTGATGGGTATGGGCGAAGGTATCTTTATCCTGAAAAGAAAATTTTTAGGTTAATTGTCAAATTCTAGGAAAGGTAACTATATCCTTCATTATCCAGTCTGTGTATAATGCCAAAGTTCAGGATTTATCTCAAGTCCTTATTCAAGTAGTCTTTGAAACTGGATCATCTCAGCTAGCCCTCTCAAAATTGCTCTGAGTACTTTGTAGTTTAAAGCTGATCTGTAGATGATGTTTGTCAGCTTAGAGATATTATTATTGTCCATGTGGAATTGTTGTTGTGGGACCCCATCTTCTTCCTGGAGACTTCAGTTGATGTTAGGCCTGGCCATGATTTCCTGCAGAAAACTGATAAGAGACTCGAACACAAAGACATATATATGCAGCTAATTGAAGCCTTTTTTCTAGCAATAGTTAGTACTCTATATGACCATTCATATCTTAACAAAGCTATAAATGTATATATATATCTGTATATATATATTAATCTTGTAAATTTTGATATAAAATTCATACTTTAAGAAAAGTTTAAAGAATCGGAATAGAATCAAAGAGTTGAGATTAGTAATAGAATAGTCCCTTAATTAATTTGGTTTTTCTCCTGTCCCATAGCAGAAGATGGCTCTTTTCTTCTGGCATGATACAGGGAGTTTGCATTTTCCTTTTAACAACATGCTTGAGTTTAAAGAAGGAGAGAGCCATTCTCCAACTCCAAAGTCAGCTTTAAATTTTAATTGAACTGGGACTACAAGAAGACCAATAGTGTTAAATTTCTTTAGAGAAGAGCAGAAACAAACATTTAGGAAGACTTATAAAATTTTTTATAGATGATAGACCAATAGGCCATTTCACTCTGTTTCCTGGGATAGATGATTTGTCCTTTTTCTTCAGTTGTCTCATTTGTCCAGTGTTTTTCAGATTCCTTAGCCTTCATTCTCCGAAAAGACAAAAACAAAAACCTTTCCCCAAGACTAATTTTGGGGAGGTTCCTTTTTGGCAAGTTATCTGATTAAATGAAAAGGCATGTGTTATTGGTATAAGTTAGTTTAAATTGGATGGTCATGCTGGTTGATGAACTATTACCTCCTCTAATTAAGAGGTCTCTCTTGTTCAAATCGAACCTTTATCAATTTTGATGGTACCCATAGCTTACCTTCTCCTGTAGAAACAAAAGCAAAACCTCGTCCCCAACGTAACACATATCCTGGTTTCCATTCTGAGGTCAGCACATCCTTGAAGTATATAGGCTGATTTAATTCTGTAGTTTTTTTCTATTATCCAATGTCTCTCTGCAGCTGTTGTTCCTTTCTCGTTGGCATTGAGAAAATTCAAAGTTAATAGAGCATTATGCAGTCTATTTCTGGGTTTTTTTGTTACTCCTTTCTGTTTATTTAACATATCCTTTAGTGTTCTGTTTGATCTTTCTATAACTGCTTGACCTGTAGGATTATGTGGTATACCTGTAATATGTTTTATATTGTAATAAGCAAAAAACTGTTTCATTTTAACAGAGACATATGATGGAGCATTGTCAGTTTTGATTTGTGCAGGTATACCCATGATGACCATAACTTCTAGCAAATGAGTGATTACAGAATCAGCTTTTTCAGAACTCAAAGCAGTTGCCCATTGAAATCCTGAATAAGTATATCCTGAATATGGTATACATATTTGAATTTTCCAAATTCTGCAAAGTGAAACACGTCCATTTGCCAGATTTCATTCCTCTGAGTACCCTTTGGGTTACATCGTGCTGGTAATGGTGTTTGATTGTAGAAGGAACAAGTAGGACATTTCTTTACTATTTCTTTGGCTTATTGCCAGGTTATGGAAAAATCCTTTTTTAAATCTTTACTATTAACATGATGTTTTTTATGAAATTCTGAGGCCTCCAGCACATTTCCTATCAATAATTTATCAATCTCATCATTACCTTGTGCTAGAGGGCCTGGCAGACCAGTATGGGATCAGATGTGAGTTATATATAAACAATGACTCCTTTTCCTGATTGTATCTTGTAATTGAATAAATAGTGAAGTTAATTCTGAAGTATCAGGGATAAATTCTGCAGTCTCAATATGTAATACCACTCTTTCAGCATACTGAGAGTCAGTTACTATGTTGAGAGGTTCTGAAAAATCCATTAATACCAACAGAATAGTGTACAATTCTGATTTTTGAACTGAATTATAAGGACTTTGAACCACTTTACTTAAATTTTCTGATTTGTAACCTGCCTTTCCTTGTTTGTTGGCATCTGTATAAAATGTACGAACTCCAGATATGGGTTTTTCGCGTACAATTCGAGGCAAGATCCAATCAGCTCTCTTTATAAGATCAATTCTATCGCTTTTGGGATATTTGCTGTTAATTTCTCCCAAAAAAATTACTGCAAGCTCTTTGCCAAGGTTCACTTTCTGTCCATAA
>CABHPP010120823.1:0-28173 GCA_902168425.1 Peromyscus attwateri | reverse complement strand
CTTCCTTCCTTCCTTCCTTCCTTCCTTCCTTCCTTCCTTCCTTCCTTCCTTTTGTTCATTCGTTCTCATCTTTCCTGCTGTCTCCATGTCTGGCTGGTGCCCTGGCTTCTAGCCCGGACATGACCTTCTCTTTCTCCCGTGTTCTCTCCTCCTTTGCCTAGATTTCTCCTCTTACTTATTTTCTCTGCCCACCAGCCCTGCCTATCCCTCTCCTGCCCAGCTATTGGCTGTTCAGCTTTTTATTAGACCAATCAGATGCCTTAGGCAGGCAAGGTGAAACAAATGCAACACATCTTTACATAATTAAACAAATGCAGCTCAAACAAATGTAACACATCTTTACATCATTAACAAAGGCAGCAGAAACAAATGGAACACACCTCCACATAGTTAAAGTAATATTCCACAGCATAAACAAATGTAACACATATTTGCCTGGTTAAAATAATATTCCACAACATGAGATAATGGGTTTCAGTGTGACACTCTCACCTCTGTTTCTGGTAATATCAACAAAAAACATACGTTTTCTTGGTCCTTCCATGACTTTGTTTGTTTGTTACTCAGCACATGGACAAACGCTCCATTTAGAGCATCTGGATAACCCGGTCCTGGTGAACTGAGAGCTGTAGATGTCGTTGTGCCAGAAACAGCCTCAGAGACTGTAAACGCTGGCCCATTGGGGCATTCAGAAACCCGTATGTGTTTCATGCCAATCTCTGCACCAAACCAAGCATGCTGGTGGGGCTTCGGGCTATGATGTTGTCCTGAAAGATCTGTGGTAGATTTTAAGCATCTACAACCCTCTGAAATTAAACAGGGCATTTTAAGTATATGCGCTTTAATAATTCTTCTGCAATTAATTAACTTCCCAAAAGAATTCACCAAAGGATCCGTTTGTCTGAATAAATCCAATGTATGACCATTATGAAAATGTATTGGATTCTGGGACTGAAGAGATGACTTGGTAGTTAAAAATACTTTCTGCTATCCCAGAAGAACAAACTTTAGTTCTCAGCACTCACATCAGGCAGCTCACAGCCACCTGTAACACACACTCCAGTTGATCATGCCCTCTTCTGGCCTCCTCCAGCACGCCACTCGTACACATGCACATGCACACAAATAATAATAGTCTTAAATGTATTAGATTATGTTGTAATTAATGACTAGCACCTGCAGGAATAAGGGTTCTGAATGGTGAGGTATTGATGGGGAGGACCAGGGATAAGAAAATAGAAAGCTGGAATCAAGAGGTCTGGCATGAGCTGGTGACTCGCGCCAGCAAGCTTATTAAGAAGTGCAGCATCTTATATACTGTTTGCAGAAGAAAAATGGGATGTAGTCAGCAGGAGAGCTTGTCAAGCCATGTTGTACAAAGGGATCACAGGACCTCTGAAGTGTACCACAGACTTAGTACACAGTGGCCTTGGGACTGATAACCACAGCCCCCAAGGAGGTGAAAAGCTGGGTTCTCAAGAACCAAACTTTACTCTTTTGAAGGCCCTAGCCCCAACCCCACACCAGACTTTGACAAGCCTGCCTCTGTGCAAGGACACAGAACTAGTAGTGTTCCCTTTCTCTTTTGGTCAGGGCTTCTGAGAAGGCCTGGCCCCCAACAGATTAATAAACTACAACTGTATTTGACACATTGATTTTCTTAAGAATGGGGCTTCTGTCTTAGGGCTTCAGTTGCTGTGAAGAGACACCATGACCATGGCAGCTCTTAGAAATGAAAACATTTAATTGGGTGGCTTACAGTTTCAGAGATTTAATTCACTATCGTCACGGTGGGACACAGCAGCATGCAGGCAGACATGGTGCTGGAGAAGGAGCTGAGAGTTTTATATCTTGATCCACAGGCAATAGGAAGTGAACTGTCTCACCAGGCATGGCTTAAGTATATATGAGACCTCAAAGCCTGTCTCCACAGTGACACACTTCCTCCAACAAGGACACATTTGCTCCAACAAAGCCACACCTCTTAATAGTGCCATCCCCTATGAGCTCATGGGAGCCAATTACATTCAAACTACCATATTCCATTCCTTGGCTCCTATAAGCTTATAAAAATATCATAATGTAAAATGCTTTTAGTCCAACTTCAAAAGTCCCCATAGTCTATCACAGTCTCAACAATGTTCAAAATCTCTTCTGAGATCCGTGCAATCTCTTAACTGTAATCCCCTATAAAATGAGAGTAAAAAAGCAGATCCCATACTTCCAACATACAGTGGCACAGGATATACATTACCATTCCAAAATGTAGGGAAGAGAGCATAGTAAGGAAATACTGGACCAAAGCAAGACCGAAAAACAGCTGGGAAAACTCCAAACTCTGCATCTCCATGTCTGATGTCAAAACACTCTTCAGATCGCCAACTCTTTCAGCTTTGTTGACTGCAACACACTTCTTTTTCTTGGGCTGGTTCTACTCCCTGTTAGCAACTTTCCTCAGCAGGTATCCCATGGCTCTGGCATCTCCAGCATCTTGGGGTCTCCAAGGCAATACAGGCTTCACCTTCACAGCTTCACACAATGGCTTCTTTAGGTCTACATTCAGGGACTCCCCTGACACATGCCTGGCATCAGTGGCTTTCCTTGGTCATTCCTTAATTCTAAAGCCAGAACCACATGGCTGAAGCTGCCAAGTTCTGCTACTTGCTAGAGCTGGAACATAGCTCCCTTGTTCAATTATGTCTTCATCAGCTTTCTGTTTTCCATGGTTTCCTTCACTGCCTAAGCTTGGCTGTTCTGGACCTTGCTCTGTAGACCAGGCTGGCCTCAAACGCATCGATCCTTAAGGCATGCACCACCACACCCAGCTCTAAGCTTTTCTTTAATTTCTTTTCACACGTTAGAAATGTAGCTGGGTGGGAACTCGCCCTAAGGTCACCACTTCCTGTATTCCATTTCTTTTTCTTTTCTCTTGGTTTGTGTTTTTCATTTTGTTTTTTTCTTTGGTCTTTCAAGACAGGATTTCTTTTTATAGCAGCTCTGGCTGTTCTGGGACTCACTTTGTAGACAAGGATGGCTTTGAATTCACCGAGATCCATCTGCCTCTTCATTTCATTTCTCGTTTTTTGTTTTGTTTTGTTTTGTTTTTTGGTTTTTCAAGACAGGGTTTCTCTGTGTAGTTTTGGTGCCTGTCCTGGATCTCACATTGTATAGACCAGGTTGGCCTTGAACTCACAGACATCTGCCTGGCTCTGCCTCCCGAGTACTGGGATTAAAGGCATGTGCCACCACCTCATTCCATTTCTTAATCTGTTTATCTCCTTGAACACAGGATTTAGTCCCATTCCACTTCCTGTTGCTCCTTTTATCCTCAAACCATGCATTTTGTGTTTTTCCTTGTTTAGATTGCTCCTTTTCATTATAAATCTTCATTAGAGTTAACAGAGTCTATAGCTGCAGGCAGACTTTTTGGACAAGGGCTAAAAGCAGCTGCATTCTTCACCAAATTATCACAAGAATGCTCTCTAGGCAACATGCTAAAAGTCTTCTCCTCTGAAACCTCTTGAGCCAGGCCCCCACAGTTCATCAAATCACACTCAGCACCACTGTCTTCCATCCTTCTACTAGTATGGCCCATTAAGCAACAGTTAAAGCATTTACCTACTTTCTAATCTACAGTCCCAAGGTCCATATTCCTTCAAACAAAGGCATAGTCAGGCCTGTCACAGCAATATCCCTGTCTCTGGTACCAACTTCTGCATTAGTTAGAATTTCTATTGCTGTGAAGAGACACCATGACAACTCTTATAAAGGAAAACATTTAATTGGGTGGCTTACAGTTTCAGAGGTTTAGTCCATATCATCATTACAGGACATGGTGGCGTGCAGGCAGACATGATGCTGGAGAAGGAGCTGAGAGTGGTACATCTTGATCCACATGCAACAGGAAGTGAACTGTCTCACTGAGTGTGGCTTTGAGCATACAGGAGACCTCAAAGCCTGCCTCCACAATGACACACTTCCTCCAACAAGGCCACACCTCCTAATAGTGCTACTTACTCCCTATGAGCTTATGGGGCCAGTTGCATTCAAACCACCACAGCTTCTTTGGTCACTATGTACTTTCTTGGCCAAAGCATGCTTTAATTCTAAACACCAGTACCACTTGTGAGTCCTTGAAATAGTTTGGTACTTATATAAAAAGAAGCCCATTTTAAAGAATAAAAGGTAACACATCAGTTACACGGGCTCAGATCTAGACTATGCAAACAACTTTTACAACTCAGTAAAATGGGATTACATTGGCATGACATTCTAGGAAGACAAAATACTAAGGGTAAGCCATTGGTGAGAGAAAGCCAGGAGCTGGGCACAGGGAGGACAACATTACAAAGAGGCTCAAGCTGACTTTTGCAGCTGATGGAAAAGACTTATGCCTCCTGTGGTGCTGGAGCTACATACACATCGGTCAAGACTTCTCAAATTCCATGCTTTGAAAGTGTGCATGCTTAAGTTGAGAGATAGCTTAGCTGGCGAAGGCACCTGCTGCCGGGCCTGATGGCCTGAAGTTGACCCCCGGGATCCACATGGTGGAAGGGGAGAACTGACTCCCACAAACTGTCCTTGGACCTCCGTATGCATGCCATGGCACGCACACGCTTCCTGCCCGCTAAAATGAAACTTTAAACACAACTTTAGAAAACTGTGCATTTTGTTTCGTGTAAATTAGACTTTGATAACCCCTGCTGAATGACGTCTTATAGAGGTAGTAGAACTCTTGGCTAACATGTAAAGCCCTGGTTTCAACTCCAAGTACTTACGAAAGAAAGATGGAGGAAGAGGATCTTTTAAAAAACTCTTAACTTAGTCATTTTGTGAGGAGATTGAGGAGAGAACAGTGTGCCCATTTTTCCGGGACTGTTTCTCAGAAACATCTTTTTGATGCAACAGTACTGGAATTCAGTGTGGATGAGGCTTATATAAGCACGACCCACAGAGATGCTCCAGAGGCTCCGTGGAGGAAGCCCATGCTGTGAGGAAGTAAAAGCTCAGGCTCACAAACTAACTGGGAAAACTCCTCAGTCCACTGAGAGTGGAAAGCTATATCCTGCCCTTTGATCTGAGATAGCTGTGGTGAAAGTCTGTAGGGTCTGGGGAATCTTCACAACTCAGCCTTAGGACACTTCTTACAGAATGTGAAGCCTCTGCAAGACTGTGGCATCTTTGGCACCAGAGCTGTGGCCTTTGCATGGCTGGGGGAACACTTTGGGAGGGTGGTTGAGAAGGATCCACTAATACCACACGGTAGAGATCAGAAATGAGAACAACGCCCCCAGACATCCTAAAGGTGACTGACTTGTGTTATACATCCATGAGTCACCCTCAGGACTTTTTATTGAGCCTCCTTCCTCAATGCCGAAGCTACCCTAGGAGGGTGAGAGAGAGGAAGGATGTTTTATCCAAGCATTTGGCGTTTTCAGAGATCTGGAAAATTCAGACTCACCTACAAGTCACACCAGTGGGTCTGTGACTTGGAAAAGACTAGACCTCAGATGTTAGTGGCTTGGAACTTGCTCTGTAGTCCAGGATAGCCTTGACTGTTTTGATGTCAGAGTTCTCTTGGTTAGTTGAGTCCTTACTAATGTCCTTGACCACCTCCTCACTGTCAAGAAAGAGGACACAACTTAAAACCTTGCACAGGGCCTTGAAGAGTCTGTTTCTCTCTCTCCCTCCCTCCCTCCCTCCCTCTCTCCCTCCCTCCCTCACTCCCTCTCTCTCCCTCCCTCTCTCTCTCTCTCTCTCTCTCTCTCTCTCTCTCTCTCTCTCTCTCTCTGTCTCTCTCTCTCTCTCTGTCTCTCTCTCTGTCTGTCTCTCTCTCTCTCTCTGTGTGTGTGTGTGTGTGTGTGTGTGTGTTATGCATATGTATGTGTTCATGTATAAGTGTGCAGGTCTGTTTGTAAGTTTGTGTGCACATACACGTGGAAGCCAGAGGTTGACACTGGGTATCTCCCCGGTCATCCTCTGCCTTCCCTTTGAGGCAGTCTCTCACGGACTCCAGAGCTTGCTGAGCAGGCATGAGGATGGCAGGTATGCGCTGCCGCACCTGACTTTCTACCTGGGTCTTGGGGATCTGAACACAGGTCCTCACGCTTGTGCAGCAAACACTGGGCCATGGGAGCCATCTCCCCAGGACCCTGTTTCTTTCCAAAGTGAACTCTCAATTACACAGTTGGATGTCCCTTCCTTCTTTTTCTCCCTCCGACTCTCAACCCTCCGGCCTCTTTTCCTCCCCTCTCTCTCCATCTCTCCCTTTCTCTTTCGATGAAAGCTTTCTTAAGCTCACTTCTGAAAATATCTTCACAAACCCCAGTTCCCACAGTAACTCCTAGAAGCCGGCCAAAGCAGGGTGGGGAGCAGCTGTAGATGCACACAGAAGCAAGGTGTACGGCAACCTAAGGGGACCCTCCTGGAGCTATCTGGAGGAGAAGAGCTCACTGGAAGCGGGCCACGGGGCCATTTATTCTCTAGAGTTCTTCAGAGGGGGAGAGAGAGGGGAAGGGGTTAGAACTGTTAAAAAGAAAGACTGATGAGTTCAAATGGGATTGGGTAAGACCTCAGGAGAGTATGGTGGTCATTGCTCTGTGTGAAGTAGTGGTTCTCAACCTTCCTAATGCTGTGACCCTTTAATACAGTTCCTATGTTATGGTGACCCTCAACCCTAAAATTATTTTGTTGCTACTTCATAACTGTAACTTTGTTAGTGTCATGAGTTGTAATGTAAACATCTGACATGCAGGATATCTAATATGATACTCCCAAATGGGTCTTGACCCACAGGTTGAGAACCACTAGTGTGAAGTAAAGAGATTTAGATGTCTTCTCCCAGGGCAATCTAAAAGAAGGGGAGCCTGGCAGTAGTCGGGTACACCTTTAATTTCAGCACTTGGGAAGCAGGGGCAGGCAGATCTCTGTGAGCTCCAGGCCAGCCTGTTCTACAGAGTGAGTTCTAAGACAGCCAGGGCTACTCAGAGAAACCCTGTCTGAGAGAGAGAGAGAGAGAGAGAGAGAGAGAGAGAGAGAGAGAGAGAGAAGAGCAGAAAGAAAAAGACAGAAGAGTGCGAGGAAGCCCCAGAACCCACCTTGAGCCTCCTTCCTCAATGCAGAAGCTACCCTGGGCTTAGAGGATGTCTCATGAAGACAGCTACCCTGGGCTTAGAGGATGTCTCATGAAGACAGATAAAGACACTAAGGTTTCAGCGTGTGTGGTGAGAGGAGGGCCGGGTGGTAAGGGCAGAAACATTGTACGCAGGCTCTGGAGTTAGACCACTCAACAGAAGCCCTTCAAGTCAGCAGATCCTGTGCCGAGAACTTCAGCCTGCCACAGGCTGCAGACACGGCTGGGGTCCATTTCTGTATCTCCGAGGCATGTGGGGTACAGACGAGATTGCGACTGTTGACTAAATGAGAGGAGCAAGCTTAGCAGCGAGCTCCGAGCAACGCTGAGGACTCCGCAGCTCCTTCCAACTTCCTTCTAGCATCATGCCAAGAGGAAGCAGCATTTGTGACATTCACTCAGGAGTGGCCAGCTGGCCCCAGGAGGGGAGGTCTGTGCTAGGTCTGGGGCTCTGGGGAAGGAAACTGTGATGCTGTCTGACGGCCAAGGAGAGCAAGCGGACCCTGGTGCTGCTTTGCGTGTTCAGCTCTCCACCGCGGAGCCTCACTCTGATTTGGAAATGCCGTCACATACTTTGGCTACAGGGTGGTCATCCGGTAGAAGAGTACAGAAAAAAGAAAAGTGTTCCGTCTGTCTGTAAGTAGGGAATGGATGGAAGTCAGAGAGCGGGACAGGAAGTGATAGAGAATGGATGGGACGGGCGCTCAAACTCCTGTCCTGTTGAAGAACAAATGGTTCACGCACCAGCAGAGTGGGTGCTATTCCTAAGGCCACAGTGCACCCCCTCAACACACACACAGTCTGCAACCCCACGGCTTCTGAGGAGGCTCTCCATATTTTCTGGATAAAGTCACTGGTAAGGGACAGAGTGAGAAGGGAAGCAGACGCCCAGGACACCCTCACGTGGCTCCTCATCTGCAGCACGCACCTTTCTTCTTTCTGCTCAGAGGCTGACACTGTGTGAGAGAAGTAGATTTTTCTCCTCCGATCATCCATGTGACCCAGAGGCTGACACTGCCCATACCTCTCAATGGGAAGAGAGCAGTTTCGTTTCTGTTTTCCTCTTCCTTCTCCTGTGGACTCCCAGGCAGAAGAGGCTGGAGGGGTCACTGCTCTTCAGAAACTCTCCTTACCTGCTCATCAACTCTGCTGATTGTTTTTCCTGCCTGGATGGTGATGGGAGGGCAGGCATTTCCCCTTGGAAAATCACCCCTAGGCTCTCACTCAGCTTCTTAGGAAAGTGGCCACCTGGGTGCTGACAGTCTCCTGCTACTCACTGGTGTGCTTAGACATAATCCTTCATTATAGGAACAAATCAAAAACCTTGTTATTAGCTCCGAAACATGCCAGTGCATGCATTCCTTCCATGGAGGCATGCCGCTGAGGACATTCAGGAACGTGGCTCCCCTGCCCTGGGGCCACGGCTCATTATGTTCTCCCTCGAGACCCCCTCACTCTGATTGACAGCTCTACAGCCCCTTAGCATAAGGGGGATTGCATTTGATTCCTGCTTTGCCTAGAGGGCTGACAGGCCAAGAGGGTACAGGGTTAATTCATTTGCCCAGCTTAGGTTCAAATCCCACTGCACACAGATATGGATCGGATGAATGCAATCAATTTAGCATTTTAACAGACAGCTCCCCATCCCACCAGCACCTCCTGGGTTCACAGGACACATACTTGGAGCTGGAAAGAATGAGTGAGCTTTGGGGTCAGAATAGTAGAAACTGTAAATATTCCAAAGTCCATTGATGTTCCTAGTTTAATGAACTTTAAAAAACAAATCAATCTTCTAAAAATAAAATAAGTCTTTAAAGAGTTCTATTGCTCCTTTGGGAGAGATGAAACATGTCAGTCCACAGAGCAAAAGGACCTAAGCAACCCAGCAACTCAGCTGCATTGTGGGTCTGGCCCATCCAAGTTTAATGTCACATGACTGATGACCAAGCTGTTTGTGGCATGTATTCTTTTATGTCATGAAAAGAGAGGAGCCCCTCCATTCTTTCAGCTTTAAACATAGTCAGGAGCTTACTGAGTATAGGATGGAAGTCTGTCCACTGGGGGATGTGATCACGTCACTCTGGTGTCACTTTATTGAAGCCAACTGACACTGATAGTTGTAGGACGGGTTCCAGAGCCACGTTGCCTGGGTTAAAGTCTCTTGATGAGTAGTGGGCGAAGTTTGTTAGCATCTCTGTGCCCACTGCCTCTGCTGTAGAATGGAGGTTAATAACATTGCCTGTCTACAAGAATGAGATTAGAGTGAATACGTGTGCCAGTAGCGCGCATGCTGAATTTTGGGGAGGTGTGACAATGTTATCCACTACAGAAGACAGAGATGTACATGATTAGACACACCAATGATAGGAGTCAAGTCCATGCTGTGCCTGAGGAGTCTCAGGGTTTTCCAAATGCTGAGACCACGTACTTGTAGAATTCCAGTGGTGTTGGATAAAGCCTGGAGTTTTCCCAAGGTCTTCGTGGGTAAGACCAAGTAGGGGCTCCTCCCACTTTTGTCCTATTGGACAGCACAGCTCTTAAAGAGAGCTGAGATGGTACAAAGGGAGGAACTAGGAACCCCAGTCCCGCCACCAGCTGACAGTGTCACTTGGGCTCTTTCCTTCACATTCCTGAGCCCTGGTTTCCTTTGAAAAGGAAAGGTTTGCATGACTTTCAAGTCTTGTGCCCATTCTCCCTCCTCTTCTATATGCCCAAAGGTGAACCAAATCAGGGAGACTCTGGTTCAAGTCTTGGGCAGGAAACTTGACTTCTTGAAACATCACTTTTTTCTTCTGTACAAAAAAAAAAAAAAAAACCACTAAAGATAATATCCGCTTTATAGATTGAGTAGCCTTACCTAAATAGTCTTCAGAACATGAGCTGCTCCACTCCCACCCTCCCTTTATCACCCAAAGTCCTGGGGTCCTGTCACATCACTCTTGTTTTTACCTAGGAGTTTGTAACTCCTGTGGTGGTTTGAATCAGAATGGTCCCCAGAGGTTCATACATTTGTCCTCAGGTGGTGAAACTGTTTGGGAAGGATTGGGGGTGTGGCCTTGTTGGAGAAGGTGTGTCCTTGGGGGTGGGCTTTGGGGTTTCAAAAGACTGGTGCCATCCCCAGTGTCTTTCTCTCTTTCTGCCTTGTAGTTGTGTCTCAAGATGTGAAATCTCAGCTACTGGTCCAGTGTCATGCCTGCCTGCTGCCATGCTCCCTGCTGTGATGGTCATGGACTCGATCCCTCTGAAATGGTGAGCCCCGAATAAACTCTTTCTTCTGGAAGTTGCCTTGGGTATGGTGTCTGACCACAGCAATAGAAAAGTAGCTAAGGCACTTTCATATAATGCAGATAGAGTCACAGTGGGACAATCTGATTTTTCTTGGAAAAAAAAAAAAAGACAGCAGAGTTCTGCTTTTTCATTCCAGGCTTCACGTGTTGACATATAAGGATACAGCTCAATAGTTGATTTGGTTTGAACCACATATTACACACCTCATAGAGTGAGTTCTAGCTTACATGGCTCTTCCAGCAGCCTGTGGCCTTAACCTGAAGAGCCCAGCATTTGTCCTGCTTCTCTGCCTGACATACACCAAATGCCATTTCCTCCCATGATTCCTAGGACCTGGAAATGTCACAGAAAATTGAAGAGCTAGGTAAGGACCAGATAAAGGGGCGCCTGATTCTGCCTGCACATCAACACCATGAAACGAGTTGTTACTACGACAAAGCTGTCTGATGCCGTCGGTGGCAACTGGTCAGTGAAAATGTTTTTTAATTGTGACTTGAATGTGTTTATCAACCTCACTTTGATATCAAAAAGACAGCAACAGAAACACAGGGAGCCTCAGTCCTCTGGGGAGAGCATTAGTCAGCTGTGAGAGCACAGGCCCTGGCAGATGGTCAGCCTTCTAAATCAGACATCGCAGCCACTACCGCACAGTGTCACAGCCAGCAATGAAGAGTGTTATGTTGACATTAAACATCTTTATAATAAAATTACTAATTGATGACTAATACCACAGGCTTTTGAGTTGGGGGGAAATCTCATTGAACTGCTAAGTGGTTGGCAGCGTATTTAGTAATTAAACACTACTTTTACAATTGTCCTGGTACCGTACCATGGCTTCCGAAGATGCTCTGCTGGTGAGCCGATTGCCTTAAGACTCCTAAGCACAGCCTCCAAAAGCTATTTTTAAACATTGAGATCCATCATAATATCTCAGTGGCTGTGTTCCTATTTTTTTTTAACATCTCTAATTACACAGTTTTACATTATGGTTTCCAGGACTGCCCCCCCTCCATATTTGGCAATTCCACAGCATCTGTCAAAACAAATTAGCACTTTGGGTGGTAGAAATATATTTTTTATGAAAGCAGCAAATGTGTCAGTATTGGACAGGAGCTAAAAGCTGATTTATTGGTTTGTTTTCTTGGGTTTCAGACCCAATGGGCAGAAGCCTTTAAGAGAATTTTCTAATGGTATCATCAACGCATTTGCAAAATGTGTAAAACACATTCAAATTCCGCCAGAAAGAGTCACTAATTATGATATGTATTTGCATATGTTTAATCACATACATCTTATTTCATTTTGCTGTTTCTGCAGGGCCCCTTGCTTCGAGGAGGGGGTCCTTAGCTCTGGTGCGGTGAGTGCTGAGCAAAGTTCTCTTGAGTGAGCGTTCTACTGCCACACTGTTAGGTGTGTGTGTGTGTGTGTGTGTGTGTGTGTGTGTGTGTGTGTGTATGTGTTATCTTTTGCAATGAAATTTGAAATTTACAATATTTAAATGATGTGTGTGAAATTATATGACTCTATTATGTCATAATATTACACATCCCAAAATATTGGTAAAGGGTTCTTCCCCTTCACCAACCCCCCATACCAGAGATCAGAGCATTACTGAGAAAATAATGATTAACCTTTAAAATCAGGTTGGCATTTCTTTTTTCTCCCAATCTAGAATTAATACGCATTTTTTAATCATTAGTGTAATGTTCAGGATGATACTTTTGTTCTTTTGCCTGCTGAAGTGTTACGGCTGCTAGTAACCCTTCAAATTGTTTGCTCCGTTCAAGCATTCTTCCCTGAATAATTCATTAGGCATTATTATCCAAGCGTGGAACCCCTCATTTAGCACTGCTGATCTTTTCCTTATGTGTAGCTGACAGGCAATCAAAGTTTTTATCAGTGCAGAAAATTTGCAATTCAGAAATGTAGTTGCAGCAATTAGTAGCTATCAGGTAGCCTTGGAAGGACAGCTTCATGAAAAGACAGAGCTGAATGAACTCCACTGATGTTAGCACAAAAGTAATGGCTGAAACTAACCAGCTGTTTCTAAATTTACCAAATGGAACATTCCCTTCTTCTCAGAGTGGAGGCTTTAATTAACTTGGAGTTCTGTGTGGCTTCCCAGAGGGGGCAGGGATTGGGGGAGGACCCTTCCCTCACATGGGTACCAATGGGAGGAAGCATCATCAGGCACCCCTCTAATCCTGTCCTGGAGGCAAAGGAGAAAATGACTGGCACTTTTTCCAGAGGATTCCAGGAGGGGGGATGCCTATGAGATGGTTTCTGGGTCCCCTTTATGGAATCTCAATGGGATAGCTTTAGATATTGCAATTCTGTTCAGCTTTGTGGGAGTGATTGGGGGGGAGAGCGCTGGGGATGAAACCAGGGCCTCAAGCATGATAAATAATACATACTCTACCATTGAGCTATAATACCTCAGCCTTGGTACTGCTTGTAAATGTCTGTCCTTTGCCTATGAAATGTTTTCAGAGCCCAGGCTGGGCTGAGGCAAGACTAGGCTGTGTCTTATTCTTTCCTCCCTGGTTATGTCTTTGTTCTTTCTTCCATTGATTAGCTGGGCTTGGTTCATTCATTCGTCCATCAGCTCATTTTTCTGTTCATTTGTTCTTCTAAACCCCAGCATGGATGGAGGCGGTCCAGGGCTCCTGCTTCTCCAGCCCCCTCTGTGAGTCTGTGTGGGGCTCACAGGCTATGCCCCAGAACTTGCTCTCAGGAACAGGTCTGAGCAGACCATTTACACCAGAGGCGTAGGAGGGAGTTGACTGCAATTCAGGGTTGTTCAGCATCAGTTAGTCTGCCGGTGAGACTTTCAGGCAGGGCACGGGGTGGGGGGCAGTCAGTCTCTGAAACCACAGTGTGAAAGTGGTCTCTGCTCATGTCCGCATGAGGCTGCTGCAACAGTTCATCCCAGGACCTCTGACCTCCACCTCTTCATCAGCCCAGGACCGCCAGCACGCCAGCTGGCTTCTGGGATGCCTCTGCAGAGCAAGGCCAGCCTGTAGGGTCAAGTCCACATAAGAGACAACCAGACAACCTGTGCTGTCCAGACCCGGACCTCCACATCTCATCTCATTGGTAGCTGGGTCAAACCCTGGACTGGAGGACAGAATAAGGATACAGTACTTCTCAGTCAGACTTTCTCATTAATAAAAGAGGACATTATTCCCCCTTTCATGTGAGATTTCAATACGGACTGGAGAGGTATGTTTAGCGTGTATGAGGGCCTGAGTTTGAGCCCTAACAACAATAAATTAGTAAATGCTACCAGGGTACGAAGTGCTTGACATGATCGGGCACGTGATAAATGTTTAGTAAATAGGACTTGGTGTTATCACCGGGTATGAATTTCCTGAGGATAAGGTCTTGACATGTTGAACACACAGCCTTGGGCTAAAGCACTAGGTTCGGATCCTGAGTGCACCTCTAATGTTCTCTGTGTGCTTGGACAAGGAAGCTCACTTCTCGCAGGGGTTTCACATATAAAATGGTAATCCTAGCAGTCAAACCCCTCTAGGTGTTCCGGAGCTTAAATGAACTAATATGTATGTATAATTCTCAAGCAGGGGAGGTGACTCAGCGGGTAAAACACCTGCAGTCAAGTCTAGTGACATGAGTCTGATTCATGTGAAAGGAGGGAACTGACTTCCACAGTTGTCCTTTCACCTCCACACACACACACACTGTGGCATGCACATGACCCCCCACACACATACACACACACAAACAAAAATCTCAGGATTGTGTCTGGCCTGAACAGCACTCCATGTGTTCATTATTCCTTTAAAATTACTGTCTCTTCAAGAGCTGAAGGATGTGTAGCCAGGGAAGGCTCTGAATAAATGTGTGCTGGACAAATGAATAAATTCCCTAAGCATCACACTTTACAGCCCCTTTATTTTATACATAGAAACCTAAGGCTCACAGAGGTTCGACCAAAGCTGAAGACCAGAAAACCACCAGATTCCACACTCTAGACTCCTAGGCCCTCACATTCTGCTCATTCTCCACGGAGGACACCTTGGCCTGCAGCCTTAGAGCTCATGACCAACAAAACACGTTGTCAGCCTTTTGGACCCTAGTCCCCAGTTCTGGCCCCAGTTTCCCTTCTTTATAAGAGGACAGAGAATGTTGTGGGGTTGGGAGAGCACTGCACCAGAGCTGTGACCTGGTTTCTGAGCTGGCGTTGAAGTCTGGCAGGTCAATCCCTTCCCTAAGAACCAATGGCACAGGCGAGCTCTGGTCTGCATCTTCTAGCCTGACCTAAGGTGATTTTGTGGGTCTGCATTCCCTCTGGTCTCCAGACAGCTCCATTCCTGGGAGGAAAACAGAGGTAGCTCTCCCTACAGGATGCTATGGTCATGAGGAACATCCAACTAATGGACTACCCAATGGGCTTTGTCCTTGGTTTGCTCAACACCAGTCAGCCTCATGAGAAAAAGCCTTCTGTGCATTTAAATACAGGTTTGTACTTTCACATACAGGTGCTGTGGAGAACGGTGATGGCTCACAAAGGGTTGTGATTCAGCAATTACACTTCTGGACACACATCCAAATGAACTGAGAGAAGCGTTTTGAAGAGATATTTGAATATCTGTATTCATAGCAGCGTCATTCTCAATACCTGAAAGGCAGGAGTAATCCAGGTGTCCTTTGACAGAGGAGCAGATAAAGAAAATGTGACATACTATGTACACAATAGAATATTAGCACTGTAAAGGGGGTGTTCTGACACATGCTACAGCATGGATGGACTTGGGGGACATTTAATTAAGTGAAACAAACCAGTCACAAAAGGCAAGTGTCATGTAACGACTTGTCTGCGGTACCTAGAGTAGTCTAATTCACAGATAAATGAAGCAGACTGGTGGCTACCAGGCCTAGAGGGAGGTCTAAATGTTCCATTTTACAGAATGAAGGAATACGGAAGAGTGGTTCCTGACTTGTGAATGCATTTAAAGCTACTAAGATTTAGGCTTAAAAATGACAGTTCATTCAGTTCTGGGGAAGTCTATGGCTGGCAGGAGAGAGAAGCAGTTACCCCAGGTCAGAGGAGAGGCCTGGGCTCTGTGGGTTCCACACTCTGCCCCTGAGAGATATGCAAGGCGCAGAGTGGGAAAGGCTGAGAGGAGAGTTCTAGGACCAAATGCTTCAACTGGAGCGGGCTTCTGACAGTCACAAGTGTTCCCGCCTAGACCAGTGAGACCTCCTCCTTTCCAGAAAGGTCTCACCTTGCTGAAGTATCAACTTTTACCTCCGCCAAGTGGATTAACAATAAGCCAACTGGCATTTGCTGTCTGCTGTGGGATGTTCTGTATGGCAAATGTGTTGCTAATAAAACACTGATTGGCCAGTGGCTAGGCAGGAAGTATAGGCGGGACTAACAGAGAGAATAAAAAGAACAGGAAGGCGGAGGGAGTCACTGCCAGCCACCACCAGGACAAGGAGCATGTAAAGATGCCGGTAAGCCACGAGCCATGTGGCAAGGTATAGATTTATAGAAATGGATTAATTTAAGATATAAGGACAGTTAGCAAGAAGCCTGCCACAGCCATACAGTTTGTCTCTGTGTTTACTTGGTTGGGTCTGAGCGGCTGTGGGACTGGCAGGTGAGAGAGATTTGTCCTGACCGTGGGCCAGGCAGGAAAACTCTAGCTACAGCTGTCACCACTTTAATATGAAAAGAACAGTTCCTACAGTTGAGTGTATTGCTGTTTTAGGGGGAAATTGCAATATCATCCTCTCTTTTCACATGACTGATACACCAGTACCCAAGGACCCCCATCATATCAGCTGTAAAGTGGATCACCGTGTACTTGCTAATGATAGTGATTAAAGCAAAATATGTGTGAATGGATTTCAAGTTATTTTTGACACATTTCAAGGTTATCCTATATGGTAACCACCAAACGTGTCCACGTCTTGCTTACTGGGACCCACGGCTATCTTATGTGCCACAGCAAGTGGGGGGGAAAGGGTTAAGGCTGCCCATTGCCTGATCTTTAGATGGAGGAACATGGGACAGGACCCAGTGCAATCACATGGACTTTAAATAGAAGAGAGGGAGAGGGGGAGGGGATAGGGGGAGGGGGAAGGGGGAGGGAGAGGGGGAGAGGGGGAGAGGGGGAGAGAGAGAGAGAGAGAAGGGAGGGAGAGAGAGAGAGAGAGAAATGCCAGAACTGAGAGGTGGTGTTGTGGAAAAGAACCAGCCATAGTCACTGGCTTTGAAAATGGAAAGTCGCCACAAATCAAGAAATCAGTCAGCCTTTAAAAGCTGGGGAAACAAGGAAATTCTCCCCTTGGAGCTTCCAGAAGAAATACAATCAGCTAATACCTTGGCTTTTAGCCACTGACGTCCATGTTGGACATCTGGATCATGAACCTAGGACCTCATGCATTCTGGTCAAGCACTGGACCACTGAGCTGCATCTCTGAGCAATCATGTTGGATTTCTGACCACGGGAACTGTAAGATAATACACCTGTGTTGGTTTAGGCCACTCAGCTTGTGGTCGTTTGTTACAACAACCAAAGGGAACTGATACATACTTTAAGTAACCTAAAAAAATAAGTAAATAAAAAGGAGCACTCCTGTTTTAGAGAACTTCTGAATAACACCATTTTTTTAGCCCATTCTCAAATAATGTGTTACTGGTAATGACTCAATTTCTGCTAAATGAGTTTTGAAACTGTTTGTAAACAGATTCAAGATTATTCTTCTTGTCATGTTATTTTCTAAATTGCTTCCCCTGAACTGGAGAGAACAGACTGAGTTGATATCCAAGGCTTTGAATATCCACAAATCAATGATGTAGTTGTTGTTTGTTTTGTTTTGTTTTGTATGTTTTGAGACTAGATCTCTCTACACAGCTCTGCCTGTGCTGGAACTATGTAGAACAGGCCAGCCTCAAACTCACAAGGATCTGCTTGCCTGTGCCTCCCAAATGCTGGGATTAAAGGTGTGAACCACCATGCCCTGCTCTTGTTTTTCTTTTTAATTGACTTTGTGCTGCATACTTTTCTCAGTATTGCAACTATGCCATAGTCTAAGACAGTGCATGTGGAGTGGGTATTGAGATCTGAGCCTATCACTTCCATGGCATTGATTACCCCCCAGAGTATATCGGACATTCTCATGCCATTGGTCAGGTATGTTGTTACTTGGCCTGGTTAAGGACCCTGCCTAGCATAATTCTTTTTATTTTTATTTTGTATTTTTTGGTTTTTCAAGATAGGGTTTCTTTGTGTAGTTTTGGTGCCTGTCCTTGAACTCACTCTGTAGACCAGGCTGGCCTTGACCTCACAGAGATCTGCCTGGCTCTGCCTCCTAAGTGCTGGGATTAAAGGCGTGCACCACCACCACCACCACCACCACCACCACCACCACCACCACCACCACCCAGCGCCTAGCATAATTCTTAAGCTACATTGCTGCTGCTTCCAGAAGGCTTCTTTTACCATGTAATTAAGACATGTCACATCTACCACATCATCAGGAAGGCAGCAATTGTTGACATGTTCACAAAACCAAGATAAATCAACAGCCATTTCAATAAAAGGACATCTGATGAGTTAACTTCTTCTCTGACATGTTTTCTTAATATCTGATACCCGGCCATGCGCCGAGCATGAGAGAAGACGAACTAAGTTTCGTCATTTGTCATGCAGTTCTCACACTGGTATTGTTAATCCCCTGGTAGATGAGGAGGCTGAGAGGCACAGAGGTGAAGCCTTGAGGTCAACTCCTAAACCCCAAGTGAAGTCAGAGCTCTACAGCTCCATAGCAGAGCTTACGATCTTTTTGATCCTTCCAACTTAAAGCATTAATTTGTCTTGATTTTCTGCAAAAGCCTGGTGACCTCCAGGTACACAGCCATCAGGACAAAGCCTCCTGGCTGGAGCTTGCTCCTAGGGTCCCCGGTAAACAGATTGCATGTGAGACAGCTCTTCTCCAAGTTCCCTTGAGGCTATTTTCTAGAGACTTCAGTGGTTTTAAAGCAAAACAAGGATTGGCTAACAAAACATTCTAACCCAGTTGAGTCATGGTTCCGTCCTCCTCAGGAGAGGCAGCCAAGTGCAAAGTCTGAGAGACTCAAAGGGCTCTCGCCCTGCTGCGCCTCCCTCTTCAACTAGGCTGAGCTCCCCAAACACGGCAGAGGCAAAGTCACGGCTGTTTGAGCACGTTAACAGGATGGCTCCTGGGAGTGATAAAGGCCAGAGAATGGAGGCCTGAGAGACCTTTGTGTCCTAAGCCTCTGACCCCTTTGATGAGACAGATGTGCAGACCAGGCACTCCTTCCCAGGGCAAGCTAGTCCTCATTAAACAGCGGGAAGGCTTCCTTGGTGGCAATGAACAGGCACATGCCTCACTTCCCTGGCAGCAGACGGGATGGGAAGAGATAATCCCCTGTCATCAGGCCCCATACCCCCTCAGGACTCCAGAGCTGGCTTCAGCGACATGTGGTCACCTTGATTTATGGTTGACCTTGGGAAGGCCAGCCTCTGACTTTGGCAGCCTGTCTCCTCACCATCGGTTTTTCTAGGTGGAAAGAGCTCTTCTGTCAGCATCCGTGAGTATCCCACCGAAGATGGAGTTTCTCGGGATGCTTGTGGCTCCAATGTAGCAAGAAGACTAGGAATAGAGGCCTTGGCCACTTGGCTGGCTTCCCCAGGATACTGAGCAGGTGAAGGTGGGAAAACCCAGCATGAAAACTTCCCCAAAAGGTGGAGAGAGGACACATCCATCCCATACCCCAGAGTGCTGTCAGCCAGTCTACAGCATCATCACACCACTGCCTTGCCAGCTCAACTTAATAAAGACAAAAGACATGGGCGTTTCACAACCATGACTCTTAAATCTGCTAGAGGTCATATAGAGTTTAGGTAGCAGCCTAGTCGACAAAAACTGTACCTTTAACAATAACTCTCTCTACCTGGAAATAGGTGTGTGAGACATATTGACCAACAAAAATTCGAATGGTTGGGTCTATAGAGGGTGGGAGTGCACATGAGCCGTGCTCAGTGAACAATAATTACAGCTAGTACGGACAGGATGATTGTCATAGGCCGTACACTGTGGTGCTTCACCTACACCCACATGATGCTGAAGTGGATAGTACCACTGTTCTTATTTTATAGGAGTGGAAAGCAGCCCAAAGAGGCTAAGTAACTTGCCTGAGACTTGACAGCTACCAAATGAGAACACCCGAGGTTCAAACCCAGACACACTGACTCCAGAGTGCATAACCTCATCACAATGAATTTAACCTGGAAAGCTGCCTGCCTGTAAGTAGAGGGATTGTGCCTCACAGAATAGGTTAATTGTACTCTATGTTCAAATTGGCTTTCAATGTGCACGTATTTGTGTAAGACACATGAGTGCACATGTGTGTCTACACCGTGAGCTGAGCGTGCATGCAACTCCCATGCCTCCACCCCGGCTCCTGGAAGCCAGGAGGACATGCCTTCCCTCCGGCAGCTTTTGTCCAAATCCTTGAAGGAGAAGAGTCCCTCCTCTGCCCAGAGGCCCCTGAGGGCCAAGCGAGTGCTGGCCGGGAGGTGGCACTGTGTCACTTTCCTACTAGGGAGCTTTTGTTTCTGCAGGCTGCCAGAGGTGGGGAGGCCAATTTTCCCTGATTTAAAATCTCAGTCTCTCTGTCACTTCCTTCAAATGAGCTTGGAGGTGTTCAGCAGATGACAGTCCTGAAAATGGGCCAAAGCTGTTCTCTTAATCCCGTCTCAGGGTGCACTTGAAAAGGGTGTTTCCAAACAAGTTTGCAGATTCCATCTGTCACAGATACACTCCTCCTGACCTCTTGGCTCTCGCCAGAAGAGAGAGAAACACTCCCAACTTGCCCCACCTTGAAAGCAGCTTGGGCAGGGCTGTGGAGGAGACCCTGGCACTTGCTGGCTGAGCTCAGGCCTGCTAGGGGAAGAAGACTGCCCTCCCACCCACCCCCAAAAGCCCCAGCTTTAGTAGGATGAACCCCTAGATGTCACATCCCTCTGGGCTTGGTGGTCTTGCCTGATGCTCAACCAGTGGGGGTGCTTCTCAGCACCTTAGCACAGCCTCTTTCCAGGGAGTCGAGCAGCTCTTGGGCTCAGACAGCCTGGACTTGCATGACACATTTTAAAAGTACATCCAGGAGACTCTGAGGAAATCACTGTGGGGTTCTGAGCTTGTCTCATCTAGAAAGGGGAACAGCAGCAGCATCTATATCGTGAAGACTAAATCAGGAAACCCATACACCGAGGGTGCTCACCTTGTGTTTCTGCAGCTTTTTATGGAGAGTACGTGTTATTTTTAACCCTAACCAGAGAAGTTGGATTGGGACCCGTGCTGTGCCAAGTGCTGCTTTGTAACTCTCCCTCCCTGGACCACACAGCTACTTCCAACTTACTTGTTAACACGGAGGTTTGTTTCCTCTATCCTTTTAAGATGGGGAAACGAAGCCAGTCTCAGTATATGTCAGCATCCTCATAAAGGGTCCCCATTTCCAAGTCTTGCTCCTGCCTTTCTAAAGCTCATCCCTTGTTGAAAATATATCCTAAGTATTCTCAGGAAATCCTCCACTTTGCAAATGTGACAGGGATAGCAGTCGGCTAATACTTCCTTGTGAATTCTCTCCATCAGATTGCCTTCTTGATAACACATGCATTAAGGAACTTGAGTTTTTATGGGGATGAAGGAAGATCCAAAACACCAAGGCTGTGACTTCTGAGCTGAGCCAAGGGAATACCACCAGAAGAAGTCTGAAGAGCAGGTGGCAGCCTGATAACATGAAGTATGGAGAAGAGGCATCAGATGAAATGCTGGGCCCAGCTACAGAGCAGGAGGGCAGCTGTGTTCGCCTTGCGTGGAAAGATCAGTGCAGCTCTGTCTTTGTAGGAATACTGACGGTCCCATTTGTCCCCTTCCTCCACCCTACAGCATTGATAGAGGACAACAGAAGTGGTCATCCCTTGGGCCTGACTCAGAAACCTTCCAGAAGGCCATGGAGTTAAGCTCTTCTTGACTCAGGTAGGCTGTAGTCCCGAGGGCTGACATCGGAAGTGTGCACTCTCGCAGGCTGGGAAGCTGGCTAAGACCAGTAAACAGACCCCAGGCTCGGGTGGAGGGTGCATAGTACACTCCCATGCCTGGACACCTCCACGGAAGTGTCTTCCACTTTGAGAGGTCTGTTACCTCATGTTCTTGTCTCACTTCATGCCTCTGCTGGCTCCAGACCCAACCACGCTGGGCTCTCCCGGGGTCGGTGTCTTCAAGCCCTAAGTTTACTCCCACCTGCCAAGAATGACCTTTGTCCTGGTCTTCACTTGGTACTAAGTTCACACAAAGGTTATCTCATCAAGGAAGCCCATTCCAACTCCAGATGAACCCCACTCTTCTCTGGCTATCCAAGCGCTCACTCCCTCCACATGCATTGCTTATGTAAGCAATATATGTTCTGTGAGTCTGGAAGCTGCCCTCTTTCCACAGCCATGGTCCAGCAAAGGGTAGAGAGACTCAAATACTTGTCTCTGAGTGACTGGGTTCCTCTTCTTCCATCTGCCTCCTCATCTGTCACAGCTCTCACTTTGCTAATTTTCCCCTTCCCTAAGTCAGGCCCAGATTCTCAAGCCCAGGCTATAATTCAAGTGGAAATCATGATGGTTCTTTCCTCAAGCTTCTGTAGTCACATTTTCCTTTCTTTCCCTAACTTCCAAACACCTTTCAAGGGGCGTCTTCATGGGCTCTGGCCCCTACCTAACTTCTATTCACTCTCACTCCTGATGATGGGGTTCTGCCTTCATCCCTTGGCTGGCAGAGTTCTCACCAGTGGGGCTGTCCCCAGAAGCCACCCAGGTGAGGCGTGGTGCCACTCTAGGGATCATCCACACAGACAAAACTGTGAATAATGACCTCACCTCCAGAGATGTGCAATGTGCAGCGTGTATATCAACATCTGACCACTTGGTTGCCTTGCCCAGGGGTCATGATTACCAACCACTTCTTTTCTCAGTCCTCACCTGTGATTTCTAGGCAATGCACTGTTCGTTCTCTCCTTCCTGACTTGATGAGATGCTATATCCTCCTCGTTCCTCTCCATTTCTATACAAATTACTTGCCTTTCACCTCCTAATACATAGGCTAAATACTTCTACTAGGCAAGAGACCCCAGAATGCAACTGTACCAGTGCCCAGCCCACTCTGCATCTCTAGGTCAGTAATAGAGTCTTAGTAGTAGGAACATACTGAGAAGTAGGGCATCATGGGTAACTCCTGCACCCTTTGCCTGACAGGCTCCTTCCACAAGCATCTTTCCCTATAATCAGCACATGGGCCCAGCTGATGAAGAAGCAGCTCCTCATATCGAAGACCTGATTGGCGAGAGAGTGAGGAAAACCATCCAGCCATAACTATGTTTGCTTGCAAAGAGACAGCCTGATTCCAGGGACTTCTTGGGTCAGTGACACTGTCACTGAGGAGGGAATCCGTACGCAGAGAGATTAGAACGAGCCAGTTCTGACAGGTACACAATAAAGAGCTGGCAGGGACTGTGAGCATTTCGGAGAGAAGGGGGACGTTCTGACAGCAGCTTGACCTGGAAGCTGGGACTTTCTGTTTACACTTGACTTCCCCTGTGGATGCATGAGGCAAACTCACCAGGGAAGGTGAAGGAAGGGAAGGGGGGATATGTCATCCACGGGCCCCACCTGCCAAGCTCTGGAGAAATAGTGCTGGAGACAGGAGATGTATCTGAGTCCCGCTGCCTCTGTGCTGGCTAAAGGCCACCGAGTCTAACAGACACGTGTCCCTTCGTCTGTGAGTCCCGGACTGACTGGGCAAATTGCTTCCCAGAGAGTGCTGGGGGCCTTTGGAGTTCTTTCTATTTGTACTCTTTTTGTGGAAGCCATACTTGAAGGTTTCCTGCCTCTTTGAGTCTGCAGAGGACAAATGCAAGCCGAAGAAGCCCTTGTTTTCCTTAGTATTGGGGGACTTGTCCAACACTGGCCTTTTACATCTGGAGATTCAGATTGTTTTATTTCCTCTTCATCTTGCTATACTTGGCTGTGTAAGCCCATTTCCACATGAGTATATCATCACTTTGGGCATACTCCTAGACCCTTCTTGCTGCTTCCTTCTTTCCTGGTCCTCCTTCTTGGATCTTCAACTCTCATTGCATTTTGGTTGGTCAAAAATGTTACCACGTGGGTACAGATGCTCAGCCTTGACAAAGGATGAGCTTTCCCCAGCGCCTGAATAGTATGGACCTGCTCGAACTTGGGTACCCCACTGAGAGAGAGGAGGGCTCGCTAGGGCAGAAAGAGTCTATTTAAGGAACAGAAGGAGCTAGGGACTTTAGTACAGTGTTAAACACCAAGTCACACAGTTTAGTCCTGGACTACGGCGCAGTAAATACAGAAACAAAAACCGAGAGAAGTCAGCTGGGGAGTTTTTAACCATGACTGGACATTGCTGCACCACCCAAGGGCATAACACATGAGCTCGGCTCACAGAACAGGGTTTGACTAAGTTGGGTGACTACTAAGCATTCGAATAATTTGCACATGGCACAAGCTATACTATTAGTTGTGAGCATCAGGACTACATACCGACCGGAAACGGAAAAATCGGACCCAGGACTCCAACAGTGTGAGAAATCCTCTAGCCCGTTAAAATCTCTGAGAAGTAGTGTAGGAAAGGAAACCTGTTCACCATCGGGGATGTCAGTGTTTCCCAAACTCATATGAGATCTTTTGGAGGGAGGGACTAGGACAACACCAACATGATAAAGAACTGATGTTCCCCTAAAGCGCACTTTGGACACTAACTGATGGCATCTGAAGGTGGGTGGGATCCCCAGGTTCAGCATCTCCAAACGCTTTCCAAGCCCAGGTCTCTCTCACTAAGCTCAGTGAATCGGGGCCTTAGTTATCTACTTTGTTTGGATTAACTAGAATAATTGAACAACTGCTCTTGATAGCTTGGTGCCCCAGACGACCTTTTTCCTACTCCCTGGAGCTTACCTCTTATCCAGGACTGCCTGCCAGCACCATCAGCCCATTATCTGGTGCCTCTGGTTTTAATTAAATTATAAAATGGCTCACCCAAGGTAACGACAGTGCAACAAGGCTGGGTAAGTTGGTCACTGAGGGAGAGTTCCTAACTCCTTCATGCCACAAGGGGCCCATTTACTACAACTCAGAGCTGAACCAGGGCACCCGGGATCCAGCAGTTGGGTAACTTTTAATGCTTCCCTCCAGGTCTTTTGTACATTATAAACAAACTTTCATCTCCCACGTTAAGTTCTTTCATCTCCCACGTTAAGTTGCCTGGAGAACCATGGAAATATAATGACTCCATTTACCTTTCTTTGTAGTAAGAAGCATGCCAGGGATGATGGCACACGCCTTTAGTCTCAGCACTTGGGATGCAGAAGCAAGTGAATCGCTATGATTCCAGGCCAGCCTGGTCTACCTGGCGAGTTCCAGGACAGTCAGGGCTATGTAGAGAGACCTTGTCTCAAACAAAACAAAACAAAAATCAAATATAAACAAACCAAAAAAAATCAAACAACAAAAGAAAAAAATTACTGATATAAATGCTCAGCAGCTGGCACCCTGCAGGGCTGGGTGGGAAGTGTGATGCCCCGGGCTTGCCCATTTACATGGTGTAAACATTCCTACCATGAGTCATTTCAGGTTTCAATCACGACTCACCAACTCCAGAGTTCCAATGAGATCTCAGGAATCAGTGTCCATCAAGCCAGCTCCAGTGGTTGCTTTATCTCTACACAACATGGTAGCCTGATTGGTTGAGCCACATCTGAAACAGGAAAGGACTCAGAGATACTCAAGCCTGGACAGCTGGCAGCTGAAGCGACAGACTCAGAAAGGACAGTGACTTGTTTTAGATCCCCAACAAGCTAACAACAGAAGGGGCTTGTTTTTCATTTACTCAGTGCCTTTATTTCAACATTGTGGTCCTCTTTCATTCTCAAGATAGGCACACACACACACACACACACACACACACACACACACACACACACAAAGGCAAAAATCATTGTAACCGCTTGATAGAAGAGGAAACTGATAAAACATGCTAAAAACTACCCAAATCCAAAAAGCTAAGGAATGTACCCAGATTTGTCTGACTTTTACCAGGACCTCTCCAATCCTCATTTCTTTTTTTTTTTTTTCTTTTTCTTTTTGGTTTTTGTTGAGACAGGATTTCTCTGTGTAGTTTTGGTGCCTGCCCTGGATTTTGCTCTGTAGACCAGGCTGGCCTCGAACTCACAGAGATCCACCTGGCTCTGCCTCCCGAGTGCTGGGATTAAAGGTGTGCGCCACCACTGCCTGGCATGTCCTCATTTCTTCTAGCTAAGATATACCACTCATGAGATACGTTCCTGTCAAGCTTTTCAGTTCTTTAAGATTCTTGTCCAGCAAAAGTTATGTGTTGGGGAGTTTCCGGGTTAATTTCTGGTCTGTTGCTTGTTTTCTCCATCCTAAGTTTTCCTGTAGCTGGCTTTAAAGATGCCAGCTCTCTGGAACCAGCATGAAGTCAAATTAGATCTGTAGCTTTAGCTAGGAAACACGTCAGTCTACTATAAAAAATAGATGCCCAACTACAGTAGTTCAACCAATACTGAAGTTTGTTTCTGTCATACTTAAAGTTTAGGAAGCAAGTGTAGAGGAAAGAAGTGGAGGAAAGACAAGGTCTTATTCTCTTTAATTAAATTCCCCAAATTTGAACATACCACTCCATTAATGTACCATTAGGGACAAAAGGATCACCTAGCTATGCTAGCAGCAAGGGAGGCTGGGAATGTAGTTTTTAGGTAGACAACTGTATTCTTAGAAAATATTTGAGGGATCTGCTGAAAAAAATAGACATGATATTGGAAATAACTCACAACTTCTGTTATGCTGTATGAAATGCCTGAGCTTTAGGAAGGGGTAAAGATGGGAAAGAGGAAAGAAAAGATGTGTAATAGAAAGGCAGCCACACAATTTATGGGCAGCTAGTGTCAGGAGAATTATAATCAACCTGTATCCAACTAAAAGTCAAACACTTGTATCATCCTAAAAAATCAGCATCATTTAGGAGGTGTCTGGTGATAACTTGGAAACTCTTATTTTGAATGGAATATTCAAAGGGTTTTCTTATGTTCACACAGAAGACCACATGCTCAGATATCTTCAAGTCAAGTTAATGGTGATGTTCTGTGATAATTGCAAGCCGGGGACTCCGTGTATTAATATCAGTTGGATGGATTGGTTAATATCAATTGAGGTGTGGATATAATTGTTACATACTTCTCATCTCTCTTCTGAGGCCAGCCATGTGGCTTTGCATCTTAGGACCATATCTACCCCCACCAACTGCTTCTATCCATCTTCAGACAGCCTGTGACTCAGGAACTGGAAAAAGGCCTGTGAAACAGAAACTTTAAAAAAGAGAAATAATTTATTTATTTATTTTTTTTTTTTTTTGCTATCTGGACAAAACACGCACCACATGGATTTGGTCAAACATGACTCAGGTGTCCCTTCTTCCTCTCTGTAATGGTTCATTTTATGTCAACTTGACACAAGTCAGAGTCATCTAGGAACAGGGAGCTTCAACTGAGCAAAACAACCTCACCAGGTTGGCCTGTGGGTAAGCCTGTGGTGCATTTTCTTGATTGACGATTGTTATGGGAGGCCCCAGCTCACTATCAACAGGGTTACTCTTGGGCTAGTAGCGCTGGGAGCTATTAGAAGGGCAAGTGTTTTAGATAGGGTTTCTATTCCCGGGATAAAACACTATGATCATAAGCAACTTGGTGAGGAAGGGTTTATTGTACTTTCGCTCACTGTTTAGCTTACTGTTCCGTATCACAGTTACCTTAGTTCCATTTCTATTGCTTGGGAGAGTCTACTGAGAACACAGCCCCCTGTGAGAACGAGAAAAGGTACAGAATGGTCTAAGGGAGGTCTTCCCGGAAGAGGAAGTTGGGCAATGCTTGTGATTGGGGAGCACAAGTGGTACCCAGGGCACATAAACACAGGACAGGGTGCTTCTGAGGTTCCTCCACTGTGGGGTGACATGAGGCATCTTCCTTGTCTGTTGGGAGCATACCTTATCAAGGATCCTAGGCTTGCTTATCCTTGCTCCCTGCCATGAGTTACAAGGTCTGACTTGTTCTGTCTTGCTAGGCTCATGCAGTTGACAGGAAACTTTTACAATATGAACATGTCCACAGAACAGTGAGCAGAAAGAAGCAAATGGACATGCTACCTGAAAAGTAGGATATCGCAATGGGTAAGAAACTTGTCAAGTGAATTGGGGCAAAGTAGAAAAGAGAACAGCGGTGAACAAGTGACTGTGCCTGCCTTAATTGTGTGGAAACTCTGAGAAGGCGGTGTTTCCACTTGTGTGCTGGGGGCTTCCTTTACATCATGCCCTGATTTCTACTCATGGCCAATACTCCTTGTCACTCACATTCTCCAGTGCTGGCTCTGGGGACATTTATAAGAGCATAGCTCAGTGATAAATGATGGATGTACAAGGTCCTGGGTTCTATCCACAGCACCACAGAATAACCAATTTAATTGGTGCAGATCATTTGGCAGACACATTGGCAGTATCAAGATGAATACATGCAGTGCAGGAAAGTCTAGTAACTCCACTGACCATGTTTACTCTGGGGAACTTACACAGTGTAGCAATGTGTGTACTCAAGAATGTTCCCCACAGCACTGCTC
>CABHPP010120821.1:0-49403 GCA_902168425.1 Peromyscus attwateri | reverse complement strand
AAAAAAAAAAAGCAAGAAAGAATAAGCTAGGAACTAATGTTATCAAAGACTATGAAGGAATGTTCTGGAATTTCATAGAAAATGGAAACACATATGCCAAGAACCACTTCTCTCAATTAAATGGGGTTTATATCACACAATCTAACAAACATTCTAGCTTGATGAAGAGTCTTTTTCTCTCTCATGCACTTATAAAATGCTTAAAGAGCTTTATCTAATCAGTTTGCCCTTTCACTGGGAGCATATCATTAGAACTCTTATTTAACACAATATTTTTTTTTCCTGAGACAGAGTTTCTCTGTGTAGCCCTGACTGTCCTGGAACTCACTCTGTAGACCAGGCTGGCTCAGACTCATGGAGATCCACTTGCCTCTTCCTCCTCAGTGCAGGAATTAAAAATGTGCACCACCACCAGGCAACAATAATAATTTTTAAACATTCAAAACAAAGTGGAATTGAATGATTGGAAAAGAAACATGTTAAAGCCTGAGGCTCTATACCACACTTTCAAAGACTGTGACTGTCAAAAACCAAAGGGAGTAAGTACAAATAAGAGAGAATGCATGAGGAAGACACCTACCTACCTACCTCACAGGCGCTGCAACCAACCTGCCTATGTGGGAGAAAAAAATAGTCTCCACTTGAAAGTATTATAAAAGGAAAATTTAAATGTAAAACAGAGACATTGAGATATAACTAGGAGTTTATTGCAGCCAGGAACTGAAGAGGTTTTGAATAGATGGGAGTCTCCAGTTCACAGCAGTTAGAATATCAAGAGGGAAGAGTTCAGGAAGGGAGAGGGTCAGATGAGGAGACTAACAGAGCAGAATGCATGTCTGCTTTCCAAATGAGCCTGAAAGCTCTGGATGCCTGGGGTAAAAGGGCTAGAGTTCTGCTGACATTCTCCCCAGTGGTTTCCTAGAGAAAGGTGAGTAATCGGGAATGTCCATAGGCAGCAACTAAGAACAACTGAGTCATCCCTACAGGAGACCGTCAGCTAACCAGACCTGGCTCAGACAAGTCTGTGTCATCTGCCCACTCTGCTGTGGTCCATGATGCCTTCCATCCGAGGATCTGTTACTTCTTCAGCACCAGTCCCCCGAGACCAGCGTGAGCGATAAGGATGAAAAGAGGAACATGAATACTTTACACACTAGACCAGAGGAAAAATCGTTTCCAGAACTCCCCAGCAGGCTTACCTACCTTTCTGTTCCCCTGGCTACAAATGAGTCATGTGTTTATCCCATCAGAGATGAACGTAAGTAGAACATCCATGACTAACTTAGCCTGTCGTAATTTATACCCCGAGGGCTAGGTCTATAGTCAACCACAACAAAAGTAGTTTTCTGAACCAGGAAGAGGAAGAGGAGAAAAGGCTGTTGCATCTTTTTTAAAATTTTTTCTTTGACATAACTTTTGTATTGATTCTTTGGGAATTTCCCATCATGCACCCCAATCCTACCCATTTCCCAGTCCTTCCACATCTGGCCTCCACCCTTGTAACCTCTCCTGCAAAAGAAAACAATAAATAAATAAATAAATAAACAAACAAATAAATAAATGATAAATAAAATTAAGATTGACTAAAAAAGTACATCTCGCTGACCTCTCTGGCATCAACCTCTTCTCTATCAATCGCTCTTCTCTCATACTAGTCACAGCTACTGCTGTACTTGTACCATGCTTCTCCACCATCTTTCCTGCCTCTCCATCACATATTCATTTGTCTGAGTGGCATTGGGTGTTGTGGTGTGGATGTAGCACCATGCAGTACGCCCTTTTGCCCTAACAGCTTTCATTTCAATGAGTCATTGGTCTGGTTCAGAGCCTCTGGCTTTTGCTATGCCATCCATAGTAGACCCTCACCGAGACTCCTCTTGGATATCCTGCTGTTGCCCTGAGCCATGGAGATCCTGTGGCTATGGTTCCACAGGGCCAGGCCCTTCACGGGGCTCCAGCAGCTCATAGATGGGGTAGGTGTTGGGGTGTGCCAACCCAAGGCCCTAGATCTGGACCTGGATGGTAGGGAAGTTGGTCAGCCCAATCTCGGCTGGACCTCCCCTCTCTCCCGGTGCAGCAGCAGGCAAGGGGCGGGGCCACACTTTGAGGGATAGGCCCAGATTGTTGCATTTTCAATCCACAGAGATGGCTACAGTAATTATTTAGATTAAGTCTTCATCTAGAAGGTGTGCTTGCATGCTTGTTTCTGAAGTTTGAAAATTGTGTTGGCTTATAGGATGAGGCAACAACATCATTTGGGAACACAATTCTTAGGCAAGAATTCACTTCAATGGACAGCAAATATGTAACTTCAGAATAAGAGACATTGTGACATCTTCAAGGTGGCTAGTTACTGGACTCTGGCTTGCTCTTCCCACTATCTCATTCCTCCTTCCTGAGCCTTTTCTATGTTAGTTTCTAAGCCACAGGCCATTGCTATTTTATCACACCCTATCCCCTATACCCACAAAACAGTGCAACCTGTTCCCAGGTGTTCTTACCATGCGGACTACCTTGCTATCTGAAACACTTATTTGCATTTGCTTGTGCCTAAGGTCTCCATCAGCATAGCCAGCACGTCATTTCTGAACCAGCAGCTCTCATGAGGTTCACTGTAAATTCCTTTCTGGGCTTCCTCTGCTCACTTTCACTCTTGATCTAATCCAGTGGTTCTCTAACTAGAGTAAGCATCAGAACTACTTGGAGGATTCCTAAAATATGAATAACTGGACCCCATTTCTCAGACTTTCTGATCCAGTAAATCTTGCATATGGCCCAAGAATTCACATCCTAACAAGCTTCTGGAAGAAGCTGGCACTGATGCTATGAATCCACAGTTTAGGAGCTCTTGTTCTGATCCAAACTTTGCTACTTGGCCAAAGTACAGGAAGAAAATAGCATTTCTCTACCCCTACTTGGAGCATCAAGCACAATCCAGCATCCTCCAACCCTTCCATACATACACATTGTCATCTACATTCCTAAATGCTTACATCCCTTATATCTCCATGACTTTGTAAAACTTGGCACTTTCGGAAAGGTAATCTATGACACTTCTTCACTCACCAAGTTTGGGACTGCTATTATATGCTCACAGAGATCTTGACCTACACCAAGAGGTTTTGTTTGTTTGTTTGTTTGTTTTATGTCATGACCCCACTTGAGTACGGAGGTATAAATCAGATATTCAAACACACTAGCTATCTATTGCAATCCTCAGCAGTTAAAAAGATGTAGTGATTGACCTTGATGTTTCTCAACTTGGTGTGTGATGGTAGTCATAATCAGCAATTTACATTATTTTTTAAAATGTTTAAGTCAAATTTTAAAATGAACTACTTCCATCTAATTGTAAATGATGAACTCCAAGGATGAATCTTTCAAAGTCTTCATTCTAAGAAAGCTAGTGAGTACTGGCAGATCTGTCTAATGAATACATACAGCACAGTTTTACACACACACACACACACACACACACACACACACACACACACACGGCATGCACACACACTTCTCTTTTCCATCTAAGTCCTGCTACTGGGTGTGAAAAGGGATAGAGAAGAGGGAAGCTGACAGCCGGCCGACGGCACAGAACTGCTGCCCAATCTGGGACTTCATTCTGAATGTGGTTTCCATGCTCCGGTTTACATTCACCAAAGGGCCCTGCACCTGGCATTTGCCATCATCACAAAATACCCTTTGCACTTTTGGGTAGTGTCTTCATTTCTTGTTATTATGATATTTTCATACACACACATTACTGTACTTGGTTTATTTTCTTATTTTTGCCCCATGCTACCTTCTCCCTCAATCTTCTCTTCTCTCACGCTACTTTCTCCCTCAATCTTCTCTTCTCTCACTAGTCCCCTTCTTCTCCCTTCTGTCTTTATATATATATATATATATATATATATATATATATCATATATACATATACATATATACATGTCACTAAATGTAGTGATAAATGTAGATTTTCCATATGCTAGAAAACATGGGCTATTTTGTCATTCTTCCCCATTTTCCTCTTTTGTCATATTTTCCCTCCCTTTAGGCCCTTTCCTCTTCCCTCTCATCTTTTTTCTGTTCCACATCTCACACACACACACATACACACACACACACACACACACACACACACACACACAAATATATGTGTGTGTATATTTTACATATAAGAACAGTGGCATTTATCTTTCTAACTCTATATTTACTTAACATGATAATCTCCAGTCCCACCTATTTAAATCGTGAGGTAGTTGTATGAAAGTATCATCTCCCCTCCAAATACATTGAGCACTAACTGTCCGAAGGGGAGCACAAGGCAGCAGCCAGGCTGTCAGCCAGCCTGCTTCTTTGCATGGTGTGCATCCCTGGAGGATAAAAGTTAGTATTTTTGTGGAAGGTTGAAGACAACCCTTTTTTCTTATAAATGCAACTATTACCTGGGCATCAAGATTTTTTTTTACACAGTCTTACAAACCTTCTTAGAAGACTTATAGATTTGTTGTTGTTTTTGTTTTTACATCCCAACAAAAGTTTCCCTCCCTTCTCTCTTCCCAGTCCCCACCATCCACCTATCCCTTCCTCATCCACTCCTTCTCCTCTGTTTCTCTTCAGATACAGGCAGGCCTCCTCTGGCTATCAGACAGCCATGGTATATCAATTTGCAGTGAGACTAGGTACCTCCTCTTCTTTTAAGGCTGGATGAGACAATCCAATAGGAGGAAAGGGTCTCCAAAGCAGGTGTCCAAGTCAGAGACAGCCCCTTCTTCTACTGTTGGGAGTATCACAAGAAGACCAAACTACACAGCTGTCACATATGTGCAGAGGGCCTAGGTCAGTCCCATGCAGGTTCCCTGGTTGTCAGTTCAGTCTCTGTGAGCTCCTATAAGCCCAGGTTAGTTGATTCTGTGGGTTTTCTTGTGGTGTTCTTGAGCCACTCTTGAGCTCTGGCTCCTACAATCCTTCCTCCTTCCTTTCCAAAGGATTCTGAGGTCTGCCTAATGTTTGTCTGTGGGTCTCTGCATCCGTTTCCATCAGCTGGTGGATGAAGCCTCTCTGATGACAATTGGGCTAGGCACCAATCTATGTGTATAGCAGCATATCATTAAGAATCATTTCACTGACATTTTTTATTTTTTGCCAGTCCTGGTTGATTCTATCCTAGGTCTCTGGGGTATGCCACCTCTGGGTCTTAGCCCTCAGGGGTAAACTCCCTCTCAGGGTAGGGGTCTCCAGCCGTCCCAGTCATTATTGGTCACTCCCACAATTTCTGCACCATCTTTATCCCAGCACATCTTATAGGCAGGACAAATTGTAGGTCAAAAGGTTTGTGGTTCCATGGGTGTCCCAGTCCCTCCCCTGGGAGTCTTGCCTGGTTCAGGAGAAGGCCAGTTCAGGCTCTGAATCCCTTATTGCTAGGAGTCTCAGCTAGGGCCATCCTCACAAATTCCTGGGATTTTCCATTACACTAGGTTACTAGCTCCTTCCAGAGACGCTCCCAGATTCCAGTCCTCTCTCCCTCCATCCTCCCCACACCTAATCTCTCCTGTCCCCATTCCTACCCCACCCCATCTCAGATCTCCACTCCCCCACATGCACTGCCAATGTCCACTCTATTTTCCTTTCCAGGGAGATTCATGCACCCCCCACTCTACCCTCCACCCCCTACCTCCCCACCCCTACCGCTTAAGCCCCCCTTGTTACTTAGCTTCTCTGGGGCTGTGGATTGTAGTATGATTCTCCTTTACTTTACAGCTAATATCCACTCATGAGTGAGAACATACCAAGTTTGTCTTTCTGGGTCTGGGTTACCTCATTAAGTTTAATCTTTTCTGGTTCCATCCATTTCTCAGCAAATTTCATGATGTCATTGGTTGTTTTTCTTTGTTTTGTTTTGTTTTTGTTTCTTTATTTTTTTATCTTTTTCTCTTGCCTGCGTGTATGTCTGTGTGGGGGTGTCAGAACCCCTGGAACCAGAGTTACAGACAGTTTTGAGCTGCCACGTGGGTGCTGGGAATTGAACCCAGTCCTTTGGAGGAGCAGCCAGTGCTCTTAATCACCGAGCCATCTCTCCAGCCCAATGTCATTGTTTTTAACAGCTGAGTAATACTCAAATTACTATGTTTTCTTTATCCATTATTCAGTTGAGGGACATCTAGATTGTTCCCAGGTTCTGGCTATTATGGATGTACTGGCTGGTTTTGTGTGTCAATATGACACAAGCTAGAGTCATCAGAGGGAGGAACCTCTGTAGCATGAATCTTAAAAGTTCTTATTAATAAAATCAAACCTGAGCCAGTTCTTGGGGTGAACACTGGAAGATCAGAGAGACAGAACGAGCCACAGCTATCTCACCTTGCCGATCCTCAGCTGGTCTTACTTCCTCAGACTGGAGGCCTCTGAGTCCTAATCCAGAATGGGTCTCAGCTGAACTGCTGCTAGATGCCTGAAAGCTTAACCAGGCCAAATGCTTAACCAGGTCAAAATGCCTCTCCAGGGCAAATGCCTCTCCAGGGCAAACACCTCTAGTTTCTGGTCCTCACGCCTTATATACCTTTCTGCTTTCTACCACCACTCCCTGGGATTAAAGGCTTGCTTTCTGGGATTAAAGGCGTGGGTCACCATGCTTGGGTGTATCCTTGAACACGTGGATTTCTGTCTCTGGAATGCTAGGATTAAAGGCGTGTGCTACCACTGCCTAACCTCATGTTTAATATTGTGGCTGTTCTGTCTCTGACCCCAGATAAGTTTATTAAGGTACACAATATTTTGGGGAACACAATACCACCACAAACCTCAGTTGAGGAAATGCCTCCATGAGATCCAGCTGTAAGGTATTTTCTCAATTAGTGATCAAAGGGGAAGGGCTCAGCCCATGGAGGTGGTGCCATCTCTGGGACAGTGGTCCTGGGTTTTATAAGAAAGCAGGCTGAGCAAGCCAGGGGAAGCAGCCAGTAAGCAGCACTCCTCCACGACCTCTGCATCAGCTCCTGCCTCCAGGTTCCTGCCCTGTTTGAATTTTTGTCCTTGACTTCTTTCATTGATGAACAGCAGTGTGGAAGTGTAAGCCAAATAAACCCTTTCCTCCCCAACTTGACTTTTGATCATGGTGTTTTGTCACAGCAACTGAAACCCTAAGACAAATTGGTACCAGAAGTTGAGTATTGCAGTGACAGACCTGACCATGTTTTTGTTTGGAGGAATTTGAATTTCCGAAGTTTGTGTTAGGAAAGCAGTGGGATGCTCTAAACACTGCTTAATTGGCTTACCAGTAGGAGCATGGAAGGCAGTGGTGCTGAGGGTGATTTGAACTGGGTAGGTGGTGGTGACTCATTAGATTTCAGAGGAGAAGAATTTTAATATGTTGCCTAGAAATCATTCTTGTGATATTTTGGTGAAGAATAGAATATGGCTGCCTTTCACTCTTGTCCAAAAAATATACCTGGGGCTAAGTGAAGAGTTTTGGATTAGTTCCCTTGGAAGAGAAAAATCTCAAAATAGCCAAGTATAGACTCTATTGTGTGATTACTAGTGTTAACTCTAATGAAGATACATAATAAAAATGAGCAAGCTGAGCAAGGAAAAATATTTGAGGAGAAAGGGAGCTCCAGGGAGTAGAATGGCGCTAAGTCCTGTATTTCAGGAGACAAACAGAATAAGAAATGGAGTCAAGGGAGTGGTGACCTCAGGGCAAGATCCTACCCAGATAAATTTCCAACTTCTGAAAAGGAACTAAAGAAAAGCTTAGAGTCTAATGTGGTGAAGCATGCCTTTAATCCCAGTACTTGGAAGGCAGAGGCTGGTGGATCTTTGAGTTTGAGGCCAGCCTAGTCTACAGATCCAATTTCAGGACAACCAGGCTTAGGCAGTGAAGGTGGAAAACAGAAAGCCTGTGAAGATGAAATTGAACAAGGGGGCCATGTTCTAGCCCCAGCAAGCAGCAGAACTTGGCAGCTTCAGCCATGTGGTTCTGGCTTTAGAGTTAAGGACAGAAGAAAGGGGTTATGGAATTTACCCTGTGATTAAGGAAAGCTGCTGTGTCAGAGGTATCCCTGATGGAGCCTAGAGAGGCCATTGTGTGAAGCTGTGAAGGTGAAGCCTGGATTGCCTTGGGGGCCCTGAGATGTTAGAGATGCCAGAATCATGGGATACCTGCTGAGGAAAGCTGCTAACAAGGAGTGGAAATAGCCCAAGAGAAAGAAGTGTGTTGCCTTCAACAAAGCTGAAAGGAGTTGGAGATTTGAAAAGTGTTTTGACATCAGACCTGGAGCTGTTGAGTTTGGAGTTTGCCTAGCTGGTTTTCAGTCTTGCTTTGGTCCAGTATTTCCTTGCTATGGTCCTTTCCCTATGTTTTGGAATGGTAATATATACCCTGTGCCATTATATGTTGGAAGTATGTGATCTGCTTTTTGATTTTGATTTTGTAAGGGATTACAGTTAAAAGATTGCATAAATCTTAGAAGAGACTTTGAACTCTGGATTTTTAAAAACTGATGAGACTGTGATAGCTTATGGAGACTTTTGAAGTTGGACTGAATGTATTTTTGTATTATGATATGGCTGCAAGCCTTTGGGGGCCAGAGAGTAGAATGCGGTCTGTTGGAAGAAAATGGATCCCAAAGGGAGTGACACTATTAGGAGGTATGGCTTTGTGGGAGTGGGTGTGGCCTTGTTGGAGGAAGTGTGTCACTGTGGAGGTGGGCTTTGAGGTCTCATATGTGCTCAAGTCACACCAAGTGTCTCAGATCAGTTCCTGTTGCCTGCAAGATATAAGACTCTCAGATACTTCTCCAGCACCATGTCTGCCTGCATGCTGCCATGTCCCACCATGATAATAATGGACTGAACCTCTGAACTGTAAGTGAGTCACCTCAATTAAATGTTTTCCTTTATTAGAGTTGGCGTGGTCATGATGTCTCTTCACAGCAATAGAAACCCTAACTAAGACAGAAATTGGTACCAGTATAGTGGGATATTGCTGTGACAGACCTAACCTTGTTTGGGGGATGATTGTTTAAGGACTTTGGGCTAGAAGAACCATTGAGTGTTAAAAGATCTGTGGGATATTCTGCGGGAGTTTGGAAGATAAGAATGTTGAGAGCAATATAGAAAATGGAGGCCTGGTTCGTGACGTTTCAGAGGGAAGTTTAAAGATTCTATCAGGGCCATTTGTTATTTTGAATTAAGATCCTGTGGTTCTGATTAGCTGGGGCTGAAGAATCAGCTAACCAGTGATTAACAAAATACAAGAACTATTAAAGCAAAATTTTGCTTTGCTGAATACTTGATGCTAAGAAATTAGAAGAGACCAGCATCATTGAGGTGAAATCTTCTGGGAAGTGTTTCCTGAGAGCAGAGAGAACCCAAGTTCTTTGGAGGGATCCAGAAGATCATGAGTGAATCCCAGACACTGGATGGTGAAATTTTGTTTTGCTTTGATGTAATTGTGACTGTGCCCTGATTTTTCCCTCTTGAAGTAAGAGAGTTTTTAACTGAAGCCTATAGTTGAGAGACTTGAATTTTAAAAGTCGTTGGATTTTTAAAGAGATTGGCTATTTTAAAGGGACTGAAATTTGAATATGTTTGAATTTGTAAAGACTCTGGTACTTTTAAGGTTGTCTAAGATCTTGTGGGATGAATAAGAAAGGAAGGGTTGTGGATTAATAGTGATGTGTGTGTGTGTATGTGTGTGTGTGTCAAATTGATAGGGGTCAGTTGTACTGGCTGATTTTGTGTGTCAACTTGACACAAGCTAGAGTCATCAGAGAGAAAGGAGCCTCAGTTAAGAAAATGCCTCCATGAGATCCAGCTGAAAGTTTTTTCTCAATTAGTGATCAAAGGGGGAGAACCCAGCCCTTGGTGGGTGGTGCTATCCCTGGGATAGTGATTCTGGGTTTTATAAGAAAGCAGGCTGAACAAGCCAGGGGAAGCAAGCCAGTAAGCAGCTCTCCTCCGTGCCCTGTGATTCAGCTTCTGCCTCCAGTTTCCTGTCCTGTTTGAATTTTTGTCCTTGACTTTCTTCCATGATGAATAGCAGTATGGAAGTATAAGCTAAATAAAACATTTCTTTACCAAGTTGCCTTTTGTTCACGGTGTTTTGTTGCGGCAACAGAAACCCTAAGACAATGATAAAGCTGCTATGAACATAGCTGAGCAAGAGTCCTTGTGGTATGATGGAGCATCTTTTGGGTATATGCCCAAGAGTGGTATATCTAGGTCTTGAGGTAGATCAATTCCCAGTTTTCTGAGAAACCTACATTATTTACTTCCAAAGTGGCTTTACACATTTGTACTCCCACCAGCAATGGAGGAGTGTTCTCTTTGCTCCATATCCTGGCCAGCATGAGCTGTCATTTGTGTTTTTGATCTTAGCCATTCTGAAAGACGTAAGATGGAATCTCAGAGTCATTTTGATTTGCATTTCTCTGATGGCTAAAGATGATGAACATCTCCTTAAGTGCTTCTCATCCATTTGAGATTCCTAAGAATTCTCTGTTTAGATCTGTACTCCATCTTTAAACTGGCTTATTTGGTTTTTTGATGTCTAGTTTCTTGAGTTCTTTATGTATTTTGGATATCAGACTTCTGTCAGATGTGGGTTTGGGGAAGAACTTTTCCCATTCTGTAGGCTGTCATTTTGTCCATTTGATAATGTCTTTTGCCTTACAGAAGCTCTTCAGTTTCATGAGGTCCCATTTATTAACTGTCAATCTTAGTGCCTGCATGATTGGCGTTCTGTTCAGGAAGGTGTCTCCTGTGCCAAGGCATTAGAGGGTATTCCCCACTTTCTCTCTATCAGGTTCAGTGTAACTGGATTTATGTTGAGGTCTCTGATCCACTTGGACTTGAGTTTTGTAAAGAGTGATAGATATGGATTCATTTGCATTCTTCAACATGCTGGTATCCAATTAGACCAGCACCATTTGTTGAAGATATTTTTTTTTATGTTGTATAATTTTGGCTTCTTTGTCAAAAATCAGGTGTCCATAGGTGTGTGGATTTACACCTGGGTGTTCAACTCAATTCCATTGATCAACATGTCTATTTTTATGCCAATACCATGTAGTTTTTATTACTATTGCAGCTTGAAATAGAGGATGGTGGATGATTGAGACCTCCAGTTCTTTTATTGTATAGGACCATTTTAGCTGTCCTGGGTTTTTTGTTTTTCCATATGAAGTTGAGTATTGTTCTTTCAAGGTCTGTAAAGAAATGTGATGAAATTTTGATGGGAATTGTAATGTTTTGTGTTATATTAGTTGAACATATATTACATTTGTTTATGTTGTGGAACATTTGTTTAATGATGCAAAGATGGGCTGCATTCTTTTATGTTGCATTTGTTTAACTCTGTGAAGCTGTGTTACTTTGCCTGTATAAAACACCTGATTGATCTAATAAAGAGCTTAACAGCCAATAGTCAGGTAGGAGAAAAGACAGGCAGGGCTGGCAGGTAGAGAGAATAAATAGGAAAACAAATCTGGGAAGAGAAGTTCAGGGCGCAAAAGGAGAAGGAGAGGAGATCATCAGAGGCCAGCCACCCAGCTACACAGCTATACAGCCAGCCATGGAGTAAGAAGTAAAGAAAGGTATTTAGCATAGAGAAAGACAAAAGCCCAGAGGCAAAAGATAGATAGGATAATTTAAGTTAAGAAAAGCTGGCTAGAATAAGCCGAGCTAACGCTGGGCATTCATAAGTAAGAATAAGCCTCCATGCAATTATTTGGGAGCTGGGTGGCAGGCCCCTCAAAAAGTACAAGAATAAAAACACAACGAACAACAGTATTGAACCTGCAGATTGCTTTTGGTAATATGGTCATTTTTTCTATGTTAATCCTACGGATCCATGAATATGGGACAATCTTTCCATCTTCTGATATCTTTTCTAATTTCTTTCTTCAAAGACGAAGTTCTTGTCATACAGGTCTTTCACTTGCTTGGTTAGAGTTAACCTAAGATATTTTATATTGTTTGTGGTCATTGTGAAGGGTGTTGATTTTTTTTTCTCAGCCCATTTATCGTTTGTGTATAGTAGGGCTACTGATTTTTTTTTTTCTTTTTTTTGGTTTTTCGAGACAAGGTTTCTCTGTAGTTTTGGTGCCTGTCCTGGATCTTGCTCTGTAGACCAGGCTGGCCTCGAACTCACAGAGATCTGCTTGGCTCTGCCTCCCAACTGCTGGGATTAAAGACGTATGCTACCACTGCCCGGCGGGCTACTGATTTTTTAAAGTTAATTTTGTATCCAGCTTCTTTGCTAAAGGTGTTTATTAACTGTAAGAGTTCTCCAGTAGAATTTTTGGGGTCACTTATGTATATTATCCTATCATCTGCAAATAGCAATACTTGGACTTCTTCCTTTCCAATTTGTAATCCCTTGATCTCCTTTAGATGTTTTACTGCTCTAGCTAAAGCTTCAAGTACTATATTGAATAGATATGGGGAGAGCGGACAGCCTTGTCTTACTCCTGATTTGGAATTGCTTTAAGTTTCTCTCCATTTAATTTGATATCAGCTTGCTGTAAATTGTCTCTATTACGTTTATGTTTGTCCCTTGTATCCCTGATCTCTCCAAGACCTTTGTCATGAAGGGGTGCTGGATTTTTTCAAAGGCTTTTTCAGCATCTAGTGAGATGATCATACTTTTTTCCCAGTTTGTTTATATGATGGATTATATTGACAGTTTACTTATTTATTTATTTATTTGTAAACTGAGCCATCCCTGCATCTCTGGGATGAAGCCTACTTGATCATGGTGAATGATTTTTTTTAATGTGTTCTTGGATTCAATCTGCCATTATTTTATTGAGTATTTTTGCATCAATGTTCATGAGGGAAATTGGTCTGGAATTCTCTTTCTTTATTGGGTCTTTGCGTGGTTTGGGTATCAAGGTAATTGTGGCCTCATAAAAAGAATTTGGCAATGTTCCTTCTGTTTCTATTTTGTGGAATAATTTGAGGAGTGTTGGTATTAGCTCTTTTTTGAAATTCTGGTAGAATTCTGAGCTAAAACCATTTGGCCCTGGGGCTTTTATCGGTTGGGAAATTTTAATGACTGCTTCTATTGTCTTGGGGGTTATAGGTCTGTTTAAATTGTTTATCTGATCTTGTTTTGACTTTGGTAAGTGGTATCTATTTAGAAATTGTCCATTTCGTTTAGATTTTAAAAAATATGGAACGCTTTATGAATTTGTGTGTCCTCCTTGCCCCGGGGCCATGCTAATCTTCCTTGTATTATTTCAAATTTAGTTTATGTGCTGCCAAAGTGAGCACAAGACTTATAGATTTTAACAAAGAGAATAGCATTAGAATCACCTTTGTATGTGCTTATGTGCATATTTGCCCATGTGTGTGTTTGTAAAGTGTACGTGGGTACAGGTGGTTGTGTGTGTCTGTACTTGTGTGTATGCATCTACGCGTGTGTGTGTGTGTGTGTGTGTGTGTATGTGTGTGTGTGTGTGTGTATGTTCATGCATATGTATGCCTGTATGTATGAACACATGTGTGTACATGTGCCTGGGTACATGCATTTGTATGTGCTTGTGCTACTGTGTATACAAGTGTGGGCATGTATATATTGACGTGTGTGTGTGTGTGTGTGTGTGTGTGTGTGTGTGTGTGTGAGAGAGAGAGAGAGAGAAAGAGAGAGAGAGAGAGAGAGAGAGAGAGAGAGAGAGAGAGAGAGAGAGAGAGAGATTTGGAGCATGGTATATCCTGTGAAAGCAAATTTGACCAAAACTTTTCATGAACCAAGTCTTTCTTTCCTTTCTGAAATTGCCTTGATGTTCTTTTAAGCAGAAGTTCCAGACTGTTCTTTGAACTGACCACTTAATCCTCACAAGAAAGCTTTGAGGTAAGTCTTTTCGTCACATCCTTTTACAAGAAAGTAACTGGGGATAAAGGGATGATACCATTTGGCCACAGCCACGCCTGCAAACTAAACGGCTAGAATTGGGACTGCAGCAACCAGGCCCCAAAGCCTGAACCCTGCTCACCATGCCACAGTGGCTTGCTGAACATCCATGGCTACCTTCTTCCCTTTCACAGACACTACAGAAGAACACTGTGTCAGCGCCACGTAAAAGTGGTGGGTTTTGCTTATTTGCTCTCTCATCGACAGTCTCCTCTAAGAACCTCTAACCGGCTCTCATGGGGAATCCACATCCTTGAGGATTTGCTGCAGTGTGGGTTCATTCCTGGTGGGGAGGCCAGCAGCTTGCTACAGACAGAATGCTTTCTGTTCCTAGCAAAACTCCTCCGATTGTGAGCTGAAAGCAAGAAGCCCTCTGCTGAGGTGCCAAGGAAAACACTCGAATTATGAAGTGTTTCTAACAAATGTTTCAGAGATTGTAAACGGGAAGTTTTCTAAATATCCAAGGAATCTGAAAGAAGCCAGCCCGGACTGCAAGCTAGCTCTGCAGCCCAAGCAGTTTCAGAGAGTTTCCATTTTTTTTTTCTCTCTGAAAGCCAGCACGACTGTGGCAGCGATGCCTGTTCATCAATTGCCTAATGACACCATTTTTTTTCTAAGACTGAATGATCCAAATAGTTTTACAGGTCTTTGGTTTTGAAATATATGCAATTTTATATAATTTTGGCATCCTGTAGCAGCATTTCGAAGTGGAATCAAAGGTTTATCTTTATAAAGTTTATAATCATTCCACAAAGCTCAAGATGTTTGGCAGTGCTTGGAGACTTAAAAACAGTAATAAAAGGTTACCATGAGGAATTCAAAGCTGCCTTGTATGGTAATGCTGATTCAAGCCACCACATACTTCGGCATCCTAAATTCAACTGTGATGGGAGTGTTGGATCAGTACTATGATGCTGCAGAGAATTTCACTGGCATGCCATTTAACAAGGGGCAAGGAGTTTCAGAACAGTGAAGTGCCTCAAATTTTAGAGAAAGAGAAAGGAAGAAAATGAAAGGAAAGGTTTGGGAAGGAAAGAGACAGACAGATACAGATACACACACACACACACACACACACACACACACACACACACACAGTGGAGTGTTGCATTTGGGGATGCTTTTATCACGCATTTATCAACCTTCCCAACTGTTCTTTGGTAACAACAGCTGCTCTTTGCCTTGCAACTGTAAACTGCTTTTTTTTGCCAACCTGGAATGCACACTGTATTCCTGCCAGTTCCAAGCTCACTCTAGATCTGTGATCCCTCATACCTTGGTATGTCAAGCTCCTCAGTTGTTGGCAGCCAGTAAAAGGGCTTTTCTTATGAATTACAGTTGACGAGGAGGTTGCATGATATACCCTAGCCCTGCCCCATAATCTATATGGGATGCATTTAAATAGAAGACAAACCTAAAGTTTAGTTCAACAGTTGATTTCAAAGTCATTTTTAAGAATAGAGGGCAATAAAAAAAACTATGCTGTGGAAAAGTCCATTCCTCAAACATTGTCTGGAGACAGGGACAGGAATTGAGCTGCTAAGCTAATGCTCTGAGGTTACTGATTAGGAAATAGCCAATTTTTGACCCCTTTAAATGACCTAGCTTTCTGACAGAGATAATAGAAATAGGTCAGTGGTGCATTAAAGTGGAAAGATGTGCCATGAGAACACACAGGTACCATAGACAAAACTTTTGGCTAATTTTCTTGAACAAATCTAAAGGTCCAATGAATCATAGCTTCAACAACAAAAAAGCTAAGACTCTTACAAGATGAGGGCTGTTTATGAAAGTCATAGACAGATGTGAGAACATCGCTCACAACCACGTTTTTTACAGGTTTACCCTAAGCTGAAAATGCCAGTTTGTTGATCAGCAACGTGCCCTTATGCAGCAAAGTCAATTATGACTAGCCATCACATTTGAAATTTCATTTCAGAGGAAATAGATACATTGTGCTTTTCGGATGTTACTATTTTCACTTTTGAATTTCATGAATACTAACATATCTGAAAATTTAAAAATACATAATGAAGGCATTTTGAATAAGCAAGAAAGCAGAAAATTTGTGGCTATAGCATTAAAAGTTTCTCTAAAAGATATGTGCAATGAAGTCACATATTCTACCAAATCATAGAGAATTACTAGTTTTTCAGAAATGTAGAATATACATATGCCATAAATTTCTCTCTCATTGTCAAGCAATATATAAACATACCCTCATTTTTCTTTCTTTTCTTTTTTTTTTTCCATTTGTTTTTCAAGACAGGGTTTCTCTGTGTAGCCCTGGCTATTCTGGAACTTGCTCTGTAGACCAGGCTGGCCTGGGACTTATAGAGACCTGCCTGTCTGCCTCACAAGTGCTGAGATTAAAGTCATGTGCCACCACACGTAGTAAACATGCCCTCTTAGTTTGTGAATCTTACAATGTTTTTGAGAAGGAAGTATGCATGATGTCTACTGGTTTGGGTTATTATTCAAAGGAAAAAGTCAAGTTCTTTCCCTTTCCTCACTTGTAACAAATATTTCAAAAGGTACCCAAGTGGTATGTGAAGAGAGACATGAAAAGCAATCTTCAGGTAATTATAATGCTGACTTTATTAGAACGGCCCTTCAGAGCCAATAATGTGACATCACCAGGTATAACTGATATCAACAGACCCATCAGATAGCACTCTAATGGCAAGTAGAAAACATCAGGTCTGTGTTTATTCATTTCTTTAACCAACAGGGCTCTCAGAGTTCTAAGAACTGTGATAACATTTGCTGGGGATGTCTTTCTGTATGCCGTGAATGTGTTGCTCTGATTGATTGATAAATAAAACGCTGATTGGCCAGTAGGCAGGCAGGAAGTATAATATAGGCAGGATAAGCAGAGAGGAGAATTCTGGGAACAGGAAGGTTGAGTCAGAGGAATCGCCAGCCAGATACAGAGGAAGTGAGATGTAAAAGTACTGGTAAGCCACAAGCCATGTGGCAACTTATAGATTAATAGAAAGGGGTTAATTTAAGATATAAGAACAGATAGCAAGAAGCCTTCCACAGCCATACAGTTTATAAGTAATGTAAGTCTCTGTGTGTTTACTTGGGTCCAAGTGGCTGGCTGCAGGGCCGCAGAACCCGAACAGAACCAGGAAAACTTTAGCTACAAACATTTGTATGGTATACACCAAACTCATGAGCTCAAGACACTTAGCATTTGGAGAAAGAAGCAGATATGTAATCAATTAATCATCATGGAATATTGTCTTACTGCTTATATCCTCTCTAATTCTTGTGCTGACATTGTCTCTCCTAGAGGAGTAAGAGGTTATGGGAGTGCAGACTTCATCATTCTTACAAAGGAGGCCTAAGAGGTCATCTGCTACTGAGTAGGAAAGTTGGCTGTCAATGAAGAAGTGGACCCTTATCAGACCTGGAGACTTCTGGCACCTTGATTTTGTGCTTTTAGCTTCAGAACTGTGAGAACTAAATTTCCATGTTTTATAAGCCTACCAGTCTGTGACATTTAGTTATAGTAGTCTCAATAGACTTAGACAACACATGAATCCTCAGAAGAAGGAAAGAAAGAATGAAAAGGAAAGGAAGGAAGGAAGGAAGGAAGGAAGGAAGGAAGGAAGGAAGGAAGGAAGGAAGGAAAAAAAAAAAGAAAGAAAGAAAGAAAGAGACATCGAATGGAAAAACAACATTGGAACTGGATCTGTAAACAGGAGTCTGAGTGACCAGAAGGAAGGAGGCAGCACAGTGGACATGCTGGCATCACAGTCATGCAAACAGAAGCATTATGTGTTCAGTAACAAGACCTGAGTGTGCACATGACCCAGGAGGAGGAGTAACTTGACTGAAGGAAGAGAAGGAGCAATGCAGGGAGAGGAGCAGCCTTTGAGCTGGTGAAGAAGAGAATGCATCGTCAGCAGTGCAGCTGCACAGTTGCGCTTTCCAAAGGGTCCTTCACAGAACGGCTTTACTTTACAAAGGCTTCACTGATTGCCTTCTTCCTAAGTTACTTACAGTGAACTGACAAGGAAAGGGTTTTTCTCAAGCTCATTTAAGAAATTCTGAGTGTATTGTCCATATTATTTCTGTGTCTAATATGTAATGCAAGGTATTATAATAATGACAGTTCCCCATGCTTGATTGACCTTCCTGCACAGGTTATCATGAAGCATTAGTGTAGCATGTATGGTACTGTAAACAACAGAGTAGAACTGAAGATCATATTCACTAAAGGGAGAGGAAAGTCTCAGGAAGGTTTGAATTTCAGAAATTCAAGTTTGGCAAGGCTAAAAGGGGACTTGGAAGACTAAGTTGGGAAGTGGAAGTCTAGGGAAAGCCCATGTGAATGGTATGGAAAGTCTGAATTTGATACATTTTCAGAATTCACAGGACTAAATGGTTAATTAATGGAGAATGGAGGGTTGAATGGGAGTATAAATGATGAAGTAATGAAGTCATCAAAAATAACATCATTGTGGTACTGAGACGAACTGATGGTAAAGGAGCTCTCAATATGGTGCATTGACAAGGTCATCACGCCACTAAAAACCATGAACTATGGGTGTAAGCTAACATTTACTTGGAAAGCATTCTGAAAAAAAAAAAAGAATTCCATGGGTTATGCTCTTAAGAAATATTGATGTAGTGAAGGCCAAGGAAGGTTCAAGAAGTAGGGTGACAAAGAAATGGGAAAACTAAGTACAGGTGTGATTCTTCATGGCATCTTACACCTGCAAAATATGTGCTGCAGTAGACATTGAAGAAGATTATAATATTTTAAAATAGGTCTTATGAGTTTGATGTCAGTTTTATATTACAGTCATTTTACTATATTAATTTTAGAGGATGTTATTATTCTTGGAAAGTAGCAACAAAATAGTTAAGTAATAAGTAGAACATAAAGCCTGTAAAATCTCTCAAACAGAACAGAAATATGCAACATATACACATATAAATGTATACTACATATTTCATGTGGCAAATTTCCAGAAAGAGAGAAAGACAATAATAAGGTAAACATGGTATGTTAAAACATGAAATTTTAAAATCTGGTTAAGACCAGGATTTGTGGTCTTGCCTTTAATCCCAGCACTCAGGAGACAGAGGTGGATAAATTAATCACATTAGTGATTAACTCTGAGTCACCAGTAATGCATCAATGTCACATTAAGGAAAAGAAATAAAAGAACTTCCTCTTGGAATCATTTAACTAAGAGAAAGCCCAGATTTGAATTATCTACTTCATGTTCCCTGTGTCTTCTGTCCTTTTTCTGTTATATGAGTCTGAATCTGTGCCTTCCTGAAGAAGGCTGTCTTGTGAATCTCTCTGTCCCTGTCCTTGTATCTGTCTCTGTGTCTGTGTTTGTCTCTATATGTGTCTCTGTGTGTCTGTTCCTAACAAAGGTCTTTGTTGAATGATATAGAAAGTATCACATGGAAGAAGAATGGGACACTTCACAGAAATGTTTAACAGAGTTTTACAAGGGATTCAGTCACTGCCTCCAACTGACCTAGATAATGAGCAGTATTACAAACACCAGTGTTTATCAGCCAATATCTAATGTTGTATTCAACATATATGGTGGATATCCATTTTAAAAGATTGCTTCCCACCTGTGTATTTGCTGCTTTTAGCAAATGATTCACATACATTACTCTGGGTTGGGGCATGGATGTAGTTGGAAGTTTTCCTGTGTCCCAGCTGGCTGGTGGTCAGGACAAATCTCTCCCACTTGCATCCCCCAAGTAAACACACAGAGGCTTATATTAATTATAGCTGCTTGGCCATTAGCTCAGGCTTATTACTAACTAGCTCTTACACTTAAATGAACCCATGATTTTTATCTATGTTTAGCCACATGGCTTGGTACCTTTTCTCAGTTCTGCCTTGTCATCTTGCTTCCTTTGTGTCTGACTGGCGACTCCTGACTCAGCCATTCCTCTTCCCAGAATTCTCCTTGTCTGTTTGCCCCATGTATACTTCCTGCCTGGCTACTGGCCAATCAGTGTTTTATTAAACCAGCATACAAGGGCATTATCCCACAGCACATGGAAGAATATGTAATTTAAGGTTATATCTAAGAAATTAACTTAAGTTGTAAAAGTTTATTACATGAGAAATACAAGGCAACTGAGGTTGGTTGCTACATTGTTCTCTTAAAGTCAGGTTAAAAACTCAAGCTGAGTACACAGTAGGGTAGCAGTCTCAAGTCTTAAGTGACCTCAAGTTGTATTACTAACTATGGCTGTGAGATCCAGCAAAAGTTCCAGTTTCTTAGACTAAGAGATATTTTTTTAATATTGCATCACCACACAGAGGTATGCAGGTCTTTGTGTTTGAGGCCAGCCTGGTCTAAATAGAGAGTTCCAGGCCAGCCAGGGCTACACACGAGCCCCTGTCTCAAATGAATAACAAGTGACAATTTTTGGTGGGAGTTGAATGGAAAATTTTAGTAGCCTCTTTTATTTCTTTTGCAATTTTTCTACACCTTTGGCATTTCTAAAAAAAAAAGTAACTGAGCAACCCCATTGTGACATTGTAGGTGTTTATCTTTTTTAAATGTTTATTTTCTGTGTTTATGCATTTGTGCCTGTATGAGATGTGTACTACACACATGCAAAAGTGTCTATGGAAGCCAGTAAGTATCAGATCCGCTAGACCTGGAGTTACTCATGGTGTAAGCTGGCCACCTGATATGGGTTCTGGGAACTGGTCCTTCACGAGACAGTAAGTGCTCTTAACTGCACAGCCATCTCTCCAGCCCTAAGATTTATTTAAGAATCAAATCAACAAGTACAAAACGTGATGATTCTGTCACTTCCACTTGCAGTGCTGGGTTCAGAAACAGAATGGACAGGCCTGGAGACATGAATCTGAGGGGGGGAAATTAGTTGTGTCTGGATGTGTTTCTTCGAAGTGCCATGTTGTACTGAGTGAGGGAGGCATGCCGGGAAAGCATGGCCAGAGTTCATGAAAGAAGGGGTGTTGAAGTCTGAGATTTTCACAGACATCTTTACATTGATACCCTCTCCTTGCTAATGGTTCTAATGAGATGGCATCTTTTCGTTCAAACTGCCTTCCACAACAAACTGCCAGTCTTAGTCGAGACTCCATGGGGCATATGGCTTTATTACACTTTGAAAAATGATCTAGCCTCTCCTGAAAACGGAGCTGACACAGGAGACACGTATTTGTTTGTATAAAATATTCCAATCTATTAAGTAACTTATTCTCAATGCAATGGTTATTAGGGTCCAATAACTACAATTTGCTGTTCTAGACAGGAATGGAAGTGAAGGGAAGTTAGTATGTGGTCTCAACATCAATTGAAAATGATAACATATCAGGTTAGGATTTAAAATTCTCTGAGAAAATCACCCTCATCCTTTCAACTTTCCTAAACTTCATGATCTATGAGGACTTGTATTCCAGGAGCCAATCTGGATACAAGTTTGATTAAGATAAACAACACTACACTGAAAACACTTGATTTAGTACAGACTGCCCTTTTACCTAAAACTAATTTCATTAGAAAAGGAGCAAGCATTAATGCCAAAGTAGATTGCACTAGCTAAGCTAAGCAAATGTCTGATTTTCCAAACTCCCTGGGTACAAAATTGAACAGACTCGAAGTGTTTTGTTGAAATAAATATTATCTCAATCTTGTGTACATAGGCAGTTTCCACTTTTTCCAAGGCCAAGTGGTGGATATTCTTGCATGAATCATTTGTTGCAAAATGCCAGAGATACCTTACCACCCATCTGTGACTCACACTAGCATGTAAACATCTCATGCACAATTTATTTCCACTTCTTGGAGCAATTACTGGAGTAAAGCAGAGCAATTCTTCTGCTGTCTTTACTGAATTTAGATGCTGATCAAATTATATCAAGATGAGTATCTGGCTGTGCTGGCTGGGTTTGATTATGACTGCTTCTTTAGAAATGATCTTGGATGAGGTCCTATTCCTTTTGAGCCTTGCTTATCCATCTATAAAATGGAGCAATGAAAACATCTTGAGTTTGGTCACATGTTGGCATGTGCATTATGAAGAGGAAAACTAACTCCATCCACCCAGGTAAACTGTGCCATCATCTGATCTGTTTCAAGACCAGTGGAATCCATATGTCAGCCATTATTGTCATTCAAGAGTTTTTGAAAAAGCTGTTTACTACCTAATTTTAAAATATCAACTGTATATTTTAGTATTTTCTTTGTACCAGTTTTCAATACCATATGACCACAGGTCTTCTTCTGAAAAAATCCTCCCCTTGGTTCCTTGAATGTGTAAGCTGAAGTCAAGAATGCTCATGTTATGTATGGATATGACATATGAGCAGATTCATGCTCACCACCATCAAGTCCGAATTAAAGCCATACAGCAGAAAATTTCACTCTGTACAGTGTATTAAAATGTTCAGTGTGTGTGATTTGCAACAAAGGTTTGAGGAAGTGTCATTTCCCAGCATGGCCTCTTCTGAACAGTTTTAACTAAACAGAGGTCACCTAAGAAGCAGCTCTTATCAGAAGACCAAGGTAATTCAAGTCCATCTCAGCATGAATTGGAAGACTACCTGTTTAGATGACCAATGTGATTTCTCTGAACCAAATAAAATATGTATACTTAGTTTTACATCCAGTTATATCTTACAGGAGAGAACAACTCCAAGGGCATGTTCAGGAAAGAGAGATTGTGGAGACAAGGGGTCAATAACTGAGTGCTGGCTCATAGAGCTCAAAGGAAGGAGCCATAGAGAGCCAACGGTCACTTCCATGGACTGCAGGGAATTTCTCAAAACACTTGTTGATTCTCAAAAAGAACTGTGTCAGAGACTCAATATAATTAAGCTCAGTGCTAAGGATGTAGCTCAGTGGTAGAGAAAGGAGAGTGACAGAGAGAGAAAGACAGAGATCACATGTCAAGTTAAGATATCTGCGCAGTCTCCACACCTACTATCATTGCTCCATTGTTTTAAGCCTATGGGCATTCTGGTTATCCAGAACTGTTCCAGTATACCAGAGTTGAGTTTTTGTACTATATACATTCTTGATTTTGCTTTTCTCACCTTTTTATACAATATTGTTCTGCTTAAAACTTTGCTTATTTGGCTTTGTAATTTTCTTCTTAATGTTAGTCTATTATTTTATGCCATATTCTTTTTTAAATTATATTTTACAAATAATAAATTTTAAACCACTATCGTAAAATTATCTTCTTCCAGACTGAGTTCTTCATTTCATCTTCTGTTTGCCATGGTCCTCATCTATAGAGCTCTTTAGGGTGATGAATTTGTATATTCAACTCTTGCAAACTTCTCCGGCTCTGCATGTGTTGGCATGAGGCCCTAGCAAAACCCTCCTGGGGTATCTTGTCAGTCCACATCTCTATCTGGGACATGTTACTGAAGGGTGTCAGTCATCATTTGTGGAACTGCTACACTGATTAAGCTTTGTTTCTGAAAGATAAGATTAGGGCTATAACACAGTGCCACAACAGACTCCATTCACTCATTCAATGTGTATTTTAGAGTCTCAGTTGGTATCACCCACTCTGTTCATTTTAGAGCAGCAAACAGCACAGACCCAAGATGGAAGCCATGTGTATCAGCTTTTGGGGAGATAACACTATAATGAATGAAGAACAGAGCATACATAAGACCCAGACTGTGAGAGTTCAGAGTGAACAGGCCAAGGTGACTAGTGAGGAGTAGATGAGAAGAATGGACAGCAGTAAGGTCAGAGGTGTAGAAGCCAGGACACAGAGGCCTAGGCAGGAATTTCTGAGGCCCTGAGCTTTGACTTGGAGGACTAGGAGAAACCATTTATGGTTGTGTTAACAGGCAGAGAGGAGTGATGGTTATTTTCTGAGAGGATTTATTTTTAGAATTATTGTCTCTTACACTATCACTTTTCAACTTGATGGACAGAGGTTGTACCATCATCCTCTTGTTATGTGGCTGCTGGGGAATATCTTCTTCCTCTTTCGTTTTGTTAGGTGTTAGGAGAAATTAAAGCTATTCCCACGGGTTCCAGCCCTCTCTTCCTCCTCCACCTAGGGGACAATGATTTTTATTTCCACTGTGCTCTCATTTTGGTGGCTCTCAGGAAGGGCCTCACTCACGGTCACCTTCCGGTCTTTGTCACAGTGGGCTGTGCCCTGTGCCTCTACAGCACAGCTCAGAGACACACTAGCCCAGTTGCAGTTTACTGGAGCCTTGGCTTCCAGGATTCTGGCAGTGGGAACCTGCATGGTAGGGCTTCACAGCTCCTTTGTTTGACTGTATCGTTCACAGCTATATGGTTCTTTGTTTAGCACTAACCTTTTGCAGAGTTGGAAATGTGTGTAAGAAATAGTTGTAGATTTATTTTTAAAGATTACAATAGAGATATCAGGCTGGTGAGATCTCTCAGCAGGTAGAAGCCAGATGACTTGAGTTGGACCTGAGTTGTTCCCTGTTCCACAGGGCCCATGTCATGGAAGGAAAACAAGAGTCTGCCCATTTTTCTTCTCACTTCCATGTGCGCACACACGTACACACACATGTGCACATGCATGTGATACATAAAAAGGCATAATAAAATCATTATAGATCATATCTTCAATTGTCTTTCACAGGAGAAAAATGATGGTAAACTTGCAAAGCAATGTTTCACTGATACCAAGGGAAGGAATTCAAGCCTTTAAAACTAGCAAGGGCCAGGTGGAGGTGGTGCATGCCTTTAATCCCAGCACTCGGTAGGCAGGGCCAGGCGGATCTCTGTGAGTTCGAGGCCAGCCTGGTCTACAGAGCAAGATCCAGGACAGGCACCAAAACTACACAGAGATACCCTGTCTCAAATAAAACAAAACAAAACAAAACAAAACAACAACAAATGAAAAAAACAAAACAAACAAAAAAACTATCAAGGAATTATCTTAGCTTAGCTACTGAGCATGGACACGAAGTTTCTTGAATATTTGGAGAATAAAAATATGGCTTTATATAAAAATTTACTGGGAGACTTCAAATGTATTTGTTTCAGTAAAAGGATGAAAGGAATTCTGAAAGCTGGGCCCAGTAGCAAAGGCCTGAAAGGGTTGTGGGTGCGAGAGGAGGCAGGGATCCCTGGACATCACTAGTTAGCTCATTAGATGGACAGCTCAGTAGAATCATAGAGAGCCTGTCTAAAACAATTAAGTGGAGAGTGATAGCAGATGACATCAACCTCTGGCTTCTACATTTGCACAAGTGCATTCACACACGCACACGCACACACACACACACACACTTCTAAATTCTCCTCATGAATATGTCCAAGAATTTGGAATCTGAGGTTGGAAATAATTGACCCTAGCAGAATGAACTATATCAGACTCACTTCAATCTGGTTCAGTGCTGTTTGCATTGTTGTGCTGGATGCAAAGAGTATGTGGTGTTATGAATGATCTGGAGAGCAGGAGTTTAAAAGGGATAAGACATTAACTGGCTAAAATGTGACCAATAAATTTATCCTTCCTCATAATAGAGCTGTTGGCTGTGGCAGAGACAAGGTGAGTTTTTGGAAGATAAACATGGGAAAAACTCTAAACCATTAATAGCCACATAAAATGTATTTTTTATAGTGTCAAAAGCTTCTTGTCTACACACTATATATATATCTGTTGTAGCATGATGATTTTTCTCAAAATATTTTACAATGTGTTCTCTATTTTGATGAACTCTTGACAACTACTTAAAGGTTGTTCCAAGGTTCTGCCCACTACTCATGAGTCGTTTCCAAAGCCCATACTCACAATTCCCTGGTTTGGCTGGAGAGAGAGAAGGGCTGGGAAGCAGTCTCTGTCTACGTAGATACTTTTCGGAACACATTTGTGTGTGCAGGGTGCATTTTTATAATGAGCTTATGAGTCCAGTCAGAGATCTGGACTTGACCTACTTGAAATAGGCCCACCAAAGACCTTTGTGTGAGATAAGGAAAGAAAAAGAAAAGAGCCCCCAAATTACTATGCCAATCGAAAATGAAAAAGCAAATACTAACCAGCATTCCTGTGTCTCTCTTATCTCTGCCTATCTGAAGTAAAAATCTTTAAAAAGAAGGTATCAGATACACAAGAAATCAACTGTTATTCTTTAAGTTAATGTTATTTAACGTTTCTACTGAGAAGTATTGCAAGCCTGTCCCCGAGGGTTTTTTTTTTAATTGTCTCTAAGGCTACACATGTCAATTAAATTCGAGCTTAATATGAGTCACTAGCTTGAAACATCTTGCGATACTATGGCTTGCATATGGAAGAATTTGAATAGCTATTCCCCAAAATTTTACAATAATCTCAAAGGTGGCTGTAGTACAAATAGCAAAGTGGAAAGGAAGAAAGAGTTTCCAAAGTAATGAGAGAAGCAACATTTTCATTCACTATATCAGAGAAAAATTGAAATTCTTTCTTAATGTATCTATTACAGCTACCATTTCTACGTTTCTAAATCACTAGCACATGAAGAGGTGATAAATGGGCAAGCAAAAATCATGAGAAAAATAGGGGTGTCAGAGAGTTAGCAAATGAAAGTATGTTCTCAGTTTTCTGAAGTTTACAATGTTTCTAAGCTCTTAAAGTTTGTAACTAGTTCTTATTTCCTTTTAATTTTCTTATTATACATTGATTTTTACTTCTAAGTTTGCATTTGTTACTTTGGATTCCTAACAGGATTACAATTGTTTACCATCAGCCTCAAGCATTGCGAAAGGTAGGTGTTTCCCCTTAGGTCGTGTAACTTTAGTGATGAAGGAAAGTATGTGGGAACATTTAAAAGGAAAGTGGCTTTTCATTTCCTCACCTCAACGTAAATATGCATGAGTCTGATGAACAAAGAGGCTGCAGAAGTTGTTAAATCAACGTGTGTCTCCATTTCTGTGTCAGGAGGGTCAGGAGAGCAGGGGATCAAGATGAACATGGGCAACATGCCGGCTGGCCCAAAGAATGGAAACTCTTCTCATTGTGCAACAAGGAAGAGTCAGAGAATGAGGAAAAACAAAAACAGAAGCAAAGGAATCAAAACTCTGTGACCTCCTAATGGGAGAGAATGAAGGTGCTATGTAATTGACTCATAAAGACTTAGCACTTTTGTGGCTGCGGATCATCAGAATTTCTAACCTTCCCCAGCTCCATAGCCTGCTTCTACACTAGAATGTTCCTTTTCTCAATAAAGGTATCTATTTCTGTCACTGTCTATATGTCCCTGGTCCAATTCCCTGTTCCTGGGTAGAAGAACCTGGAGACCTCAGAGTTTGTCCTCCAGACTCTGTGCCTACAGCCCTCCGCTCTTATCCTCCAACTATGAGGGAGCGTTTCCCTGTCACCTTAGCTGGACAAGAAAGGCTTTCAGAGTATCAGAGCAGGACCCTGTCATATCCTCTGGAGCTAGACCATCTGACATCCCTTGGAGATTTCCAGTGGCTACAGCTGCTGCTTTCTGTCCACAGAACTGTGCTTTCCACAGAGGCCAGTGAGTGTTGAATTTCTCATGATCCTACTTGGGAAGCTGCAAAAACCCCACACAAGGGAATTTCTGGATAGGTAAAAAGACCACCAAAGAGAAGCCATAAAAACTTAGAGCCAGTCAAATTGTGGGGATTCAGTGAGAGACCTCATCTCAAAAAATAAGGTGAGAGTAACTGATAAGGACTCCTAACACTAGCATCAGCCTCCACACAAGTGTGCATGAGCACCATCCCATGAATGGAAATCTTAGTGAAAGCTTGCACACACATGAGCAAGTACATACAACACACACACACACACACAAATCCTCCATTTTATTTTGTGAAAGAGTTTCCAGAAGTGTTAATTTCCCTGGCTAAGATAGTACAGGTCTGACATGCTGTGAAATGACCCAGTCTGAATATTTCAACTTTAAAAAAAAAATAATTCTGATTCTAGTCTGTCTTGTTTCTTGACTACCCCCTAGAAACAGTTCATTCTTTCTTTATACTTCCTGATTCTTCCGAATTTGAGTTACATTTAACACATATTCTTTGAAAGAGACAAGTATTTCTGAGTACTTCAAGCTTTCACATGAATTAGTTTAATTGGATTGCTTCTATCTTATACTCCAACTAGAATCTCAATAAAGGGTGTTGCGAATGATAGGCAGAAGGTGGGAGAGAATGAAATGATGATGAAGGAGGATATTTTAGGACTTGGACACTGTATGGGAGAGCTCTCCTGATGTCCTCCCTTAGCTGTAGGAGGCTTAGAGACAAGATGTGAAGAACTCTCAGTAGAAGATGACTCCATTGCCAAAGGATATTTACAAGATCACTGCCACTAATGAGTATGTGTAAAGTGTACTCAAAACTAAATGCAAAACACTGTTAAGTATCAGCTTATACATGTGATCACATCAATCCAACCACAGACCTGAACAATACATGTATTTTTTGTCCCCTGTACAAGTAAATGGATGTTGAGCAACTCCCCCGGTTTCTACTTCATTAAACAGCCATCTGGAATAAGCTGGATATTGCTAGGATCATCCCTATATTCAATGGGGAAACATTCCCATATAATTTCATGATATATGGACTTATTTTAGCACTTAGAAGTATAAATAGAAATATACAGTTATATTTCCATGGATTACATTTTATTTTCTTCCAAGGCCCCTGGGAAGGGCTCAGAGGATAAAGGAACAAATGATCCTGTAGTCAAGGAAAAGCTGGCAGTCGAAACCACGTGATTCCTGCTCAAACTCCTCACCAGTGCTTGTTAATTCATAAGAAAATCTAGCTCCCTTCTACTTCCCATGTTCTATTTTACTTTTTTTCTAAAAGTTAAAAAAAACTCTCCATCATAACTTTTACTTGGTCTCTTCAAAGTGACATTCCCTCACTACTTTAGCTTTCATATGGATATGCCTTGACTGTTTTCCAAGACCATTGTAACTAGAGGCATGGTTTCCACGGTGTAGGCATTGGCAGGCAATACGGGCCATTTAAAAGGTGGAGCCTCGGGGCTGGGCAGATAGTTCAGTGAAATGATTGCCATGAGACCACAAGGATTAGAGTCTGAGGCACTCTAGTCTAGAGTTTGAGCAACCCATGTGAGAAGCTGGGAGTGGTGGCATGTACTCATAATCCCAGTGCTCAGAGGCTGAGACAGGCAGATCACTGGATCTTTCTGGCCAGCTACTCTAGCCTAATCAGTGAGCCCCGGTCCCAGTGAGAGACCCTGTCTAAGAACAAACAAACAAAAAACAAAAAAAAGGGCAAGGTGGATGTCTCCTGAGGAATGACACGTAAAGTTGACCTCTGGCCTCCATATGCACGTGTGCACACACATGAACATGCACAAATACTTGTACACACTCGTATGCATATAAATACATAAACAGCCACCACTAGCAATTTCAATAGGGCCTAGTGGGAAATCCTTAGGTCATTAGGGCCATGGAATGTAGTTTTCATCTGGTGACTTGAGTTCGTATGAGGCCATTGTGATCAAAGGATCAAGCTGGCTTTTCCTAGCCCATCTGATCCTAGTTCAACACAGAAACCCTTGTTTGTTCTACACACTTTCTCCACAGTTGTTGTCCAAGCCATGAGACGATTCAGCAAAGGCTTAGCCTAGCTCTGCAGCCTGCTCCAGGCCATTTGGACTTTGAACTTCCAAAACTATAAGCTAGGTAACGCTCTTGCTGTTCTCACATTCCTTGTACCAAGTATTTCATTGTAGTGATGCAAAGCTATTGAGTGCGACATGGTTTGGGTTCACTGTGGCTTTGATTCCAGCCTGGACGCTGAATGACCATACTATGTACACGTGATGCCCAGGTACTGGGGTGACTTCAGGTCAGCGTCCCAAGATTACACACTCTGTTGTCATAGTCTACAAGATAATGGACCTGCCTCCTCTGGGAGTTTTTATTAACTTTTCTTTTTTTTCCCAGAAGAAAACATAAATAAGGAAGTAGTGGTTGATGCTTTAAAAACTATAGTCTGGAAGCAGTCAGTAGAAAAGTCAAACTTTATTGGAGAATGGTAAGAAAGTAGGAGACAAATGATATAAAAAAAGAACAAAACATGGAACTGTGGGAGATGAAGGGAAGGAATCAGAACAAAACATGGAACTGTAGGAGATGAAGGGAAGGAATCAGAAACTAAAACAGGGTCAGTCAACATAGCATCAAACTCAACAAAGAAGTATCTAGAGACCAAAGAGAATGCTTTCTTCATACTGGAAAGTAGGACTAATAGAAGGATACAGCATCCCTGAGGGGAAGGTGGGACTTGTCCCACTTTTAAGGTGGAACTGAGAATCCCATAGTATCTCAGAAATCGCTGACCAAAATCTAATACAAAGTAAAGTTTGTTTTTTAAAATCCAGACAAATTTGAATGTGACTTGTGATGTCATTCTGTCTTGTCTTGTTCAGGTCGAATGTTCTGCGTTTTCTGTGCCTGACTTCACTTCACTGCTAAAAGGATCATTTTTAAGTATTAAGAAATTTGTCAAGAAAAAGGAACAGAGTACCATTTCCAAACTAATAGACTGTAAATACTACTGGGAAGAGGCAATGCTGTTTAGCTCTATAACCTTAGCAACCAGCCAGGGGCTGGCTTCTTCCAATTGCTCAGTAAATATTAGTTGAATGAGTCAGGCTTCAAGCAGCCCACCCTGGGTAGCCAGGTGTTGAGTTAGCAACAAAAGACCAGATTAAGGACAGAAGTTATTAGATAATCTGGGCAGACAGTGAGATATGTTGTCCAGAAGGTAAAAATGTAGTATAAGCATGTATTGGGGCTTGACTCTGAAAAGTCCCATAAAGACCATCCATTTGAATTCTTGTTTCCCAACCCATGGTGCAGTTGGATGAGATGGTGGAATCTGTGAAATACATGGCCTCCCTAGCTGAAGTGGATCAGTGGAAGTGTAATGTGCAGGTTATACCTGTCTCTGGTCCTGGTCTACTTCTTGGTTAGCTGCCATTATGTGACAAACTGGCTGAAGTTACCACAAGCATAGACTAAGCCAATGCTGTACCTGCCTTTCCATGATGCACTGTTACCTCTGAAACTGTTAGCCAAGGTAACCCTCTGCTCCCTTCAGGTGATTGTGTCAGGTAGTTTGTCAAAGCAATGAGAAAAGTAACTCATAGTAGATAATAGTAGATTTTAGTATTTCAGCATTAATAGCAAGCCTGGTCTAAAATGGATAGACTATTACACTTCAGACTAAAGATACACAATTAATAGATCAAAATTGGTTTTCCCCAGTACTACCAATAATGGCTCAGAACCCTGAATTCTCTGCAGCACTTTCCTTTTTTTTTTGAAGGTCTGGAGGTGTCACATAAAGTAGCACAGAGTACTCTTCTCATTTAGACGATTAGTCTACAACTCCAGCGTTTGGTATATGCACCACTGACCATCTCAGAAGCTTCTCTTGGACGGTAGGTAATACATGAATGGATACCTGTAGGCTTCTCTCTGACCTTATTGCCAAAGTATTGCTAATGACTATTGCTAATAGTCATTGTCAGCTTGATTGGATTTGCAATCACCTAGTTCCTAAGAGATTGGCGAGGCACACCTAGGGGGGTGTCTGTGAGGGTGTTTTCAGAGAGAATTAACTAAATTGAAGTGATCCACCCTGAATAAGGGTAGAAGATCCTCTGGGACAGGTGTGGCTGAAAGGGAAAAAAAGAGAAAGAGCGTTAGAGCACTGACATTCTCCCTCTCTCTGCTTGTCTTTCATGACATGAAGGGCTCTGCTCCGCCATGCCTTCTCCTCCATGATGGGATGAAACTCTGGGCAAAGTTAAGTTCTTCCCCATGTACTTTGTTTCTGACTGGTATTCTGATGCAGGGATGTGTAAAGAAACTACTGTATATAGTAAAAAGAAATGTGTGGATCATGTAGAAATGGATTATTTTGTCAAGTTTCTTGAATCCTTTAAAATCCATTTTATAGAATGTTTCACTTGTAACCCAGAGTAACATCTGAAGAAAATATAACAAATTCAGTTTTAACTCTAATAGATTTTAGTGTGTCAGGGGTGGTTCATGTTTGTGCACACATTTGTATGTTGGGTGTATGTTGCTGGAGAGCTTCTCTCCAGCTCCCAAGTCCCGCCAGTCTCAAGCTACAAAGTCCCGCCAGTCCCGGAGCCCACTTACAAAATAAACACACAGACTCTTATATTATTTAAACTGCTTGGCCATTAGCTCAGGCCTATCATTGTCTAGCTCTTACTCTTATATTTAGCCCATTTCTATTAATCTATACTTTGTCACGTGGCTCATGGCTTACTGGTACCTTACATCTTGCTTGTCCTGGCAGCAGCTCCAGGCAGTCTCTTCCTCCACCTTCCTGTTCCCTCAATTCTCCTCTCTGTTAGTCCCGCCTATACTTCCTGTCTGGCTACTGGCCAATCAGTGCTTTATTAACATATTTGTCATATAGAACATCCCACAGTAGGTGTATGTGAAAACCAGAGATCAATGCTATATTTCTTACCTGATCACTCTCCACCTTCTATTTTTTGAGACTTTGTCACTCACAGGACAGGAAGCTCAGTTATTTGATTAGACTAGCTGGCCATCAAGCTCCCAGGATCTTTCTGTATCAGTGACCTCAGCACTGAAGTCACTTCAGTGTCACTGTGCCTGTTTTTGTTGTTTGTTTTTGACATAGGTCCTGGATACACAGCAAACACCTTCCCAATTGGATCCAGCTGTAAGCTTATTGAAGACTAATTAATTATGGTAGTCTCCGTGCTATACAATAGAATGGGAGGTCCGTGGCCAATAACTGAACAGTATGTGTGTAAGATGTAAGCAATGCAACAGTACAGTAAGAAAGTATCAGTGGGGTCAGGTTCTGATGACACTTTCCTGTAGGGCTAAAATCAGAGATCACTTCTTTATTAGACTCCAGTTTCCAGCTTCCTGAAAAACATATCCTAACATCTATCTGCTTCCTCGAGGTTTCAGTTTGATGTGACATTTCTCAAGAGTGACTCCTTTTGGTCTGGTCTGTTGGCGTACAGTACAGGAGTTCAGTCCAGAACAAGGCCTTGCCATAATTTTTGTTTAAGTATAACCATGAAGCAAATAGGGCCCTTGGACCCGTGGGAAAATCAGAACAAATGGTAGAGATTTTCTTCTCAGACTCTTTTATTAGCTCATGAATCTCATTGGAAGTGCATGACAAGGTGGGAAGCTAGCAGAACCATGGCTGTGTCTCTCCGTGTAGTTAAGACTGAACTTACTTTAACTAAAATTTACCTTCTATTCTTAATATTAAGAGCCTCCAGTCCTCTCCATATCTGTACTGAAAAGAAAGAAAATAATGTGCCTCTTAAAATCTAAGAAATGAGTATGCACTTTTAAAGGTCTGAAGGTCACAAATATTTAACCATAAAATTTGATTTTAAATGAAATGCCATCTTATATAAAGTTTACTGACTTTGAAATAATCTGTGATCGTCTGTTACTCAGAGGCAAGGTGAGATTGTAATTTATCACAGCACCAAGTTTTATGAATGTGACCATGAATGTGACTCCTTGGGCACCTCACTTTTTTTGTTTAAGAAGCCTGTGTGGTTGTTGTAATTATATAGTTAGGTCTTGTGCACTGAGAATTTGGCTCTAACAGAGCTATTGAAACTGAACCAGTGTTTGCCAACACCTGGCAAGAGACTGTGGAATTCTGAATTCACACATTAGGAAAATTTATTTCCCCCTCATATCAATTGTTATGTCATACCCAAAACATTTTCTGCCTCCAGAATGGGATACCCCTATCCCATATCTTAGCTCAGTATCATGGAATATAAACTACAACTGCTACTAAATCCATATATACATATATACATATAAATACATGGTAGCAATACAGCGACTGTGCTGACATATTTGTGTTCTTTTAAAAGTAAGAATAGAGCAACCCTCACTGAAACTTTACTGCTGACAGTAAGGGATATAGGAGACACAGGCCTATATTTTGCACTAATTACACCTGTAATGTAATTGGGATGATACACGGATAAGGACTACTAACACAATGTAGGACAAATCCGGGTGGCAAGTCAATATCATGGCCAGTGAGTGCTAGCAAAGGACCCCTGTAAGAGTCCCTGCGGGAGAAAGTCGAGGAAATGGGTTTTAATTTGGGTCAAAAAGGCTGAGTGTGGTAGTGGAATGAGGAGGACGAAAACATGAACAGCTCTCCAGTGTAGGGAGCACACACGGGATGGTAAGGGATACGCTAAATAAACCCTAAGAGCCTGGGATTTAAAAGTTGGTACCTGACCTGTCTCTAGAAGGAAGGTGGGGTTACAGAATAAATTTCCTGAACACAGAATTCTACTGAAAAGAAAATGGGGACAAAGTGGTCCAAGTAAGACATTCAGCTCTAGTTGCGAGCACTTCAGCTGTGCACCTGCTCTTTGGAAGCAGGGATCCTCTGCTGTGCATCACATGACAGCGCATACACACTGGGAGAGTTAATAAAAAACATGCTGAGTGAATGAGGGTGAGAAAGAAATGCCTAGGAGAAACAACCCCATAAAAAAGCCACGCAATTTGGATGAAAAGAAAGAAGCTTGCATTTTAAATAATGGCCCTTGACTGAGAAATAATACACAAAATTCATCCCTTTTGGCACAAATCAAAACCCAAAAAGAAACTTTTCACTTTGGAAGTGTTCAAATATACACATTTACTAGCCAATAAAATCGGGTCACACTACCATGTAACTTACTAGTCTAGCCAACCTCACTACATAACATGTGTCTAGTTAATGAGTGAGATCTCCAAATTATGAAAGGATTATGGGAGGTCTTTTTTAAGTCAATTTTTGTGTCTGTTAAGAATGTAGTCATCCATATGTCACCTTATGGTAATTGAAGCTACCAAAGGTTGTGTAAATCAAAAGACAAAGGAAAATATTTTAAACTGCTCATAATAGATAAGCTATATAAAACCAACTTTATTAAGAAGTATTTTAATCATGAATAACATCATACTATCACTTTGGAAAATACCCAAATTGCTTTCCTTTACAATCTGAAAGAATATATATGTTCACATATCTCACTTGAAATATAACATTTAAAAATTAAACACAGAATTCCTAATAAAGCTTAACTTGCCTATGACCAAACAAGTCTCTTCTTACATACATCCTTAACAGAAATGTGTTTGTAGCATGCTTGTGGCAGCACGATTCAGAATATGCCAGATTGCAGAGAACTCAAATGATCAACAGTAGGATATACAATCCAGTACTGCACATTTCAAAACATTACAGGAATTAACATAAATGATTGTGATTTCAAGCAACATTATAAATAAATTGCACAAAATACATTGAGTTGAAGGAAGCAGACCCCTAAGAACATATAATGTTTGGTTCCCTTCATATCCAGTTGAAAAGAGTAAAAATTAATATGATTTGCATACTATGTGATCACAACCATACTGATGAATTGGATGTTGAGATTGTGGTTATGAATGAGAGGATCTGTGATGACGAGGAGGGTAAACACAGGTGGCCGGACACAGCCAGAGCTGGTTTTCATTTTGGGTGTCATTCCTGCATCCTCACTTTGCAAAGCCTCACAAGTTCGCTCATTTATTAACTAAGGTTTCTCCTGATGCAGTCCCATGCTCAGTCAAATTTGGACATCCCACTCACTGACCCCTCAGTCTGGTTTTGTAGCCTGCACATGACTCACTAGGAACTTTTGTGCTTACCTTTTATACACACTATCTGGATACTTTCTGACGAACATTAATTAAATTCATCTCCTTTTATAGGTGTTGGCTTCTCTAATTAAAACAAAGTGATTCCTTCCAAGGTCTGAGCAGAAGCGAGCTTGAAAGGGCATTGAGTTACATAAGCCTCCACTCCCTCTCAGGGCTCCAGCCCTCTTAGCCATCTAGTTTATGGATTGCTACTAACACCACTAACTCCCAACTTTTTACATCTGGCTACAGAATAAACAAAGTCCCTTCAGCTGCTTCTATACAGAAATGCTAAGATAAACTGATAGTTTTATAATAAATTCCAAGAAAAAGAAGTACCAATAGAAATAAAATTTAAAAACCAAATTGAACCTAGATAGAGGTAGTTGTGTCTCCAATAACCATTTCTCATCCTGTCATCCCTGCACCTGTCCTATCCACTATTTTCTCAAAAGCTGGCCCAACTTTACGAACAATTTACATTTGTTTACATTTACATTTACATTCCTGTTCTGCTAGCTCCATTTAATCTTTTGATTTATAAAGAAAACCACAGATTTCAAATCACATTCTCAAATGAGAGCAAATCTATACACAAGGAGGGGAAAGACTCTCGATATTACATCTTTTCTCTAAGTAATGATTAAATTGAGCTAGTGACTTTCATATATCAACTCTTATAGCCTATCTAAATTCTACCTGAAAGAAGACTCAAAAACACAGCCATGGGTTCCCAAAATACAGAAAAGATATTCTGCAAATATAGGTCAGTTCCCCCCCAACCACACACACACACAAGGAATTATGAAGAAAATAAAAAAAATGAGTGAGCAATTAACTCTTTGCTGCCTAACATCAACACTCAACCTCTACATCACAGCCAGGAGCTGAGTTACGACTTCCATATTAATTTCGAATGTAGGTCCTGGGTGACTCTCATTACCCTCATAGTTAATACCATCTCCAGATATTTGGGTTAGGATGTTGGGTTAGAGAAGGTCAATTAGTGTTTTAAATCAAGCTGCTCAGCTTTATCTAAAATTCTGTCTCCCCATTCTGTCTTTCACCTCCAGAATATATTCCCTCATATGTTACCTAGGCTTTTGCCATAAGTCAACAAACATTTCAAAGCCTCTATTCTGTAATCCACCCCCTCCACCCACCCCTACCCCCGCGCGCTTTATTAACAGAGGTATGCTATCATATAACTCTGCTCACACTGACAGCTGGGAGAGATGGTGTGGGCCTGTGGGCCGGCATGGAGAGAGGTTTCCTTTGCCTTTCCCAAGCCGAGATTACAAGCCTCCAGGCCAACTGGGGGGCAAGAGAGGCTCGAGACAGGGATGACGGTGGGAACTCTGAACAACTGGGGTTTCGTGGCCCATTTCATGCATAGACTCCTCCCCTTGCTCAAAGGACACCCTGATTTGTCACCTGAGCAGGAGAAGTCCGAGTTCCATTGACTTTCTCAATTTGTTGAGTCAGAGGACACAGTTTTTAGTTTAATATTCAACTATTCCTGTTCCAGTTCAAATTTGGAAATACCTGCTCCCGTAGGCACGCTAGGGTTGGGTGTGTTGTCTTTCTGTGAAGTCGTTAGTGCCCCTAGAACCAAGCAGCCGACCCCACACGCTTACATTCCCCGCAGCCCCTGCTGATTCAGAGCACTGGCCTTTGCTTTGTTCTTTAGCCTGCTAGGTGAAGCTAACACTGCTGAAGGAACAGAGCAGTGGTTCTCAGCCGCCCTAAAATGCTGTGCCCCTTAATACAGTTCCGCATGTTCAATAAGGTGGTGACCCCCGGCCAAAACATTGTTTTCTTTGCTACTTCATAGCTGTAATTTTACTGCTGCTATGAATCATGATGCAAATATTTCTGGAGATAGAAATGGAAATGCCAAAGGGATCACTACCCAAAGACTGAGAACCACTCAAGTTAAGCCTTAACTTATTGTTTTGCTGCTCTTCACATGGGCTGGCAAAATGTCTTATCTGGTAACAGTTTAATTCTCAAGACTCTCAGACAGAAGCTGGGCAGATAATGGAAGATTTCTGTTTCTTTACAAGTCTAAATGCTTGCTACTTCTGATATCATTTGTGATTTTTCATCTGAGTACTAAACTGTAGACAACAGAACCAGTTCACACAACTTCACATATGGACTGGAATCCAGAAATGCATCCTGGGCTTCACAGGATCTGTGTGGGTCAAAGATCCAGGGTGAGAAGCTTGCTAGTCCCAAAGAGTGTCAAGTCAGAAGAGTGACCACATCTCCATTATGGCACCACAGCTTTCACAGATGTGTTTCCACCCTGATTTAGGGGGAAATTGAATAACTGTTGCCACCCCTGTAAAACCACTACCACCCAAGACCTTCGAAGCACACTCCTGAGGACAGTGGCGGTTGACTGTCTCCTACTGGAGCTGCTCGCATAGGGACCTTGTTCTCGGGAAAACACTTTTTGAAGGCAGGCAAGCCCTCGGACTGTGATGCTTTATATTTTGGTGAGAAGTTCACCAAATATAAAGAGGGAATTTACTGACTTAGAGTGGTTCCTGGTGGCCTCCTATCTTCTCACTAGTGACAGAGGGACTCCTGTCACTTCTGCTTTAGGGAGACTGAAATAACAGCAGTTTATAAAATACCTGGGCACAGAGAAGAGCTGGGTGAAGGGAGCCAGCACACCCCAGAGACCATGTGGTGCGCTGCACCCGCAAGCAGAGTGAGCAAGTAGAGGCTGTGGGAAGGAGGATTTGCAGTACCCAAAGAGAGGTGGTATTCCTTCTTATGGGGGGCTGGCTCATCATGTCTGATTATCTGACGGGATGTCAGAGAAGTGAAGCAGGGATTCTTCTGGATTCAGGATTCTGAAACCACTGATTCTTCAGGGATCAGCCTGCATTTTGCCTGATGCCTATGATAAGGAGGGTTGCTCAGGTTTGGAACCTTACCACCAGAGCTTTTTAGAAAGTCTGGATTTTACTGGGTATCAGTGCAGTACATACCATTAAATCTTAATCTTCCAACATACAAAATCACATACATGACAAATGCCTACAGCAGTATATTTATTGAAATGTTATTTTTAAATCTCATGAATCTTTTTAATTTTAATATTCAATTTGATAATTTACTTAATATTTTCTGTTATATCATGAATATTTTATCATACCAAAAATAATGTTTAAAATAATATTTTATGCATGTATTCAAAATTTATACATGTAATTCCTGTTTGTGGATTTTATAGAAGAATTTTTCTAAGACAAATCACCTTCCAACCTTTTCCCTAATGCTAAAGTTCAGGCAGTCTCCAGCTTCTCACTACCTGACATCATGTTATGATAAAACTACTGATAATGCTTCTTGGGCCATATCTTTAGAAATGTAATTAATATATATGACAAAGTAAAAAAAATAAGGTTATTACTCACCTTAATGAATGTTTCAACCGCTTGGAAAAATATTTTTTTTTATTAAGAAAGACTAATTAGCACATTTGGATAAAATGCTAAGATTTTACTTCCCTACAAAAATCACTATTTTTGAATAATTGTAACTCCTCAGAAATATTAGGATATTTTTAGATGGTCATCCTTCACCTGTTAAATATTGACTAACTATTTTCATTCTTTGTAACTATGTATGTTGTAGGACCACAATTATTAGAGCATTTGAGAGCAAAGGCCATTTTAAACGGTTTAGGAAATAGCTTTGCTTTGCTAAGAGAAGGATGGAAGCCCAGCTGGTGCAAATGCTTGTGTGCATGTGAGGAGATTTTATATAAAGCAGAAGTCTTCTCTCTCCACTGATACAAAACATTCAGTGTAGGCTTCTATTTTAAAGAAGAGGTGTGCATTTGATTTTGTGGGAATGTTGACAGCAGGCTGTTCTCACAGAGATCGCAGGCTCTCCTATTTTAGATGTTTTTACGGAAAAAGCAGTGGCAGTTCAACTTGGGCAGTTTCTTCTCTAGCATACAGTCTCCTGAGTTTGATCACAGACCAATTGTAGTGGAGAACTGAGTAAGCTTACTCCTTGAAGTGATTCAACAAACACGGATGGGGCTTCGTGACAGGTACAAGGCATTGGACACTCAACTTCCAGGTCATAGCCTACACTAAAACAGACCCAGACATGCATTTGAGATGCAGGAGGGGGGACTATGCTAGAGCATGAGAAAGACTGGCCCACTAATCATAACCATCCTTTATTGTGTGATTTTGATGTGCCAATGGTACTGCGCATGCTATTTTACCTGGTTCCTGTTCCCACAAGCCTATGGATTGTGTACTATTATTTACCAGGTATCATCCATGAAAGAACCAAGCTGAGGAGAGACTTAGACAAAATGGCTGAAATACTATATTGGTGAGATGGTTTTCAAACACAGGTCTGTCTACAGAGATCTAAGTAATTAAACATTGACCAACTCCAAATTTGGGAGGAGATCATGCAAGACTACTGAGGAGTGGGAAATTAGGGAGTTACAGAGAGCCCTTAAGAGGAGCCAAGTCAGAACTAGCCAGTTCTATGGGTTGTGGGAGGAGGATTCATGCTTACCACAAAACTGATGGAAGAATTTGAATTTGCCACACTCACGCGCGCGCGCGCACGCGCACGCGCACGCGCACACACACACACACACACACACGCACACGCACATGCGTGCACGTGCACGTGCTCATGTGTGCAGATATATATGAATATGTGGATGTCGGGATCCTCTATGTCTTATATTTATCCTCTTTCTTCCCTACTGTTCTCTAAAAGGAAACTCTCTTGTTCCCATAGAGAACCTTCCCTCCTATGGATCACTGGGATTCTTTTCAAGCATAGCCTCATTACATTATCATGATGTGGAGTGATTGGTCCTGATGTAGATCTTGGAATTAATTACTCATAGTCTAGAATCGTATTTCACTCTACGGCTTTGTTGCTGGTGATAATGGCTTGGGAGGTCTTAGAGACAGAGCAGGCTGAGCTTTCTACCTAGATTCTTGTCACCATCAGGGAGAAATTTCAAAGATTAGGCAAACTAAGAATTGGATGTTTTTTGCAGAGGGATGCCAAACACTCATGGAGTGAGTTAAGACTTGCCAAAAGAGAGAGACCACTGGGATTTTGGGGGGAGACTACTGGGATGTTTTATGAGTAAGCTTAATGGACTTAAAGCAGGAAAAATGGCCAATAATTCCAGGAATGGGTCAGACCTTCCCCAGAATAGGGTCCACTCTCCCTTGTCTTTGTATTGGGTTTTCTGGGTATCATGGCATCAGATGCATCATAGGAGTAGCAATTCTGCAAGGCTAGTGATAAGGAGATGCCATTGTCTTTAAGCAAAGGACAACAAGCAATTGTCTCCACAGGCTTCATTGGGCTCCTCTTATTTTGGGTTGGCACTTGTTTACTGTTTGGGCCACCAAATGGTGTCCTCCTGTACTACATTTCAGTGTGGCATGGAAGTCTACCCCTTGTGCAGTTTGCCTTTTCCTACACCTAACTAATCTACCTCTGCTTCATAATGCCCACTGTGTGCAGGAGTGGGAGGAACATAATTCAAAATTCTTTTCTTCTTTGGGCATTTTCTGGAAGTGCTAGTTCTTTTCTGGTTGGGCAATACTCATGCAGTGGAGCCCTGTGCTCCCTCTGTGCTGAGTCTGGCCCACACGTCATGCAAACAAATACGTTTAAAATTAGTTGGTTTCTCTTCCTCTCCAGAAATCAGATTCTGTTTAATAGATCTATGTAATGGGTACTTAGGCATACTTCTTTCAGCTCTCCAGTTTTATGTTTTAGTCAACCACTGGAGCCTTAGCAGAATCCATGAATAAATATCCTCTTTCGTATCTGAACTCAGAAGCTACTGAAGTTTAGAAGGTGAGTTCAACCAGTCACCTTATAAAAGCAAGAATGTGACCTTCAAGTGGCAACCATATTGACCTCCAACCCCCACTCCCCATAAGATAGTCAATGTAGTAGGTCCCAGGCAGAGATCCATGGAGTCAAAGAGTCCCAAGATTTCCCGAGGCAGACCCCACAGAGACAGAGGCTACCTGGTGGCTGGAGCTGAGGCTGACCTGATCTCATAGGATCAGGAGGCCTGGACAAAGGAGAGTCTCCCATGTTGGGGGGTAGAAAGAAATGTAGCACAAATCTTAAAAGGTCTTATTAATAAAAAACAAACCCGGTGCTAGTTATTGGGGTGAATGCTGGAAGATCAGAGAAGCAGAACCAGCCACAGCCACCTCACCTCGCCAATTCCTGAGCTGATCCAGTTTCCTCAGACTGGAAGCCTCTGTCCTTATCCGAATGGATCTCAGCTGAAATGCTGCTAAAAGCCTAAAAGCTTAACCAGGCCTAGTTCCTCATCCTCACGCCTTAAATACCTTTCTGCTTCCTGCCATCACTTCCTAGGATTAAAGGCTCTTGTTACCACTCCTGGCTATTTCCAGTGTGGCTTTGAACTCACAGAGATCCAAATGAATCTCTGCCTCTGGAATGCTAGGATTAAAGGCGTGTGTGCCACCATTTTCTGGCCTCTGTATCTAGTGGTTGTTCTGTTCTCTGACCCCAGATAAGTTTATTAGGGTGCACAATATTTTGGGGAACACAATATCACCACAAAGAAACTTGATTTTTGTTGGTTTCTTTTATAACATTAACTTCTGTTTCCAACATTGGCCATTTGTGTTTTCTTTTCCATGAGGAATTTCTAAGTACCCACTCAAGTAGTAGTCCTGAACTTAATTATTTAAAACTCTTACTCTGACTTTTCTCAGATTGAGTTGGGAATCTCTTCTGCTCTTTTTGGTAACTCATGAATTAGGCTCAACCCCTCCTGGAGATGTAGGTGCTCCAATGAGCTCAGCAGAAAAGGCTGAAAGAAACAGTAACAGGAATGGTTGTTTTCCTTTTTGGGTTGGTAAAGAGGGGAGTGTTCTACACTCACGGTTGGTTGGAATCTTCTGATTGGATGCTAGGAAGCTCTGGGGTTGCTTGTTTATTTTGAAAATTGGTTCTCTTTCAACTTGATTATCTAGCAGAAGTCCTCAACTCTGGCGTTGTCTGATCTTCTTGGCCAGTGTAGGAACTTAATCCAAACCAGCAGTCACCCATATGTATTAACCAATATTTCTATGCAGTGAGAAAACTCATCTGTGATTTGACATTTGACATTGGTGGTGTCCAATATTGCCCATACTCTCATATTTGCATAGTGCATTATCCTATTTATTTATTTTTTTAGGAGAGACTTTACTTTCAAAATAAATTTCCTTTAAGAATACATCAGAGTGCCACACAAAAGTAACCCTAGGTCATATCTAGAGTAGGATCACTTGGGAAGAGGAGTTGAAGAAGGTGTATAATCATAGAGCTGACTTAAGCAGGCATGAGAAAAAAAATGGAGATTTGTTCTAGAGATTTCAAAATAAAAGGCACCAAATCAAAAGATATCCATCCAAGGGAGAGGAATCTGCTTACCTGTTTTTCTGCGTTATGATTTACCTCTATTTAATCTTTTCATGACAATCTACATAGTTATAATGATAAAAACAGTTCTTTCTCGCTCTTTCTGATTCGGTGTGTGTGCACACATGTGTCTCTGTGTATGTGCACTTGTGTGTCTCTCTGTGTGTATGTATATGAGAGACAGAGACCATCTTGTAACTAATCTAGTAAAACATCCTTAAAATTCAACCTTTGAACTTTCTTCAAATGATGCCTTCTGTAACCCATTGGCTAGCTGAAAAATAGAAGAAGGGAATTCATTGTAAAGTGAATCCTTTGCTTTTGCCAGAGTCCCTTTGCTCTATTGTTCTCAGATCTGTCATCTCATTCAAAGTTCCTGGACTCACTTGTCTTTGAAATGGCTTCAGCAACCATCTCTCCTGGCCTCACCTAATTTGCATTGGTCTGATTCATTCATTCCCTAGCTGGGTTAGAGGGTGAGCTTTTCCCCAGCGGGATCCATGCTGGGAAGCTGCATCTCACTGACTATTATCACAGTAGGATTCAAAACGCTCATTTGGCAAAGACCTGCCGTCCCTCATAGAAGACAGAGCACTTAACAAATGAGCACAGAGAGCGCTTGAGAACGGCTTTTTATAAGATCTGAAATCCATTTTTGCTTATATTAAAATAGTTTTCTTCGAGGATGAAAAAGCCTGCTGGCAATCAGAGGCTTGTGTGACATTCACATCTACCCTGAGGAAGCAGCCAACAGAGAAGCTTTCTGCTTTACAGATTTGCATTGTTCTGCTAACTTGCCTATGCCAAAAACACTCAGTTGCTCCCTTTCACCAACCTCTAAGGTCACAAGACAGACAGTTCTTTCTTGATTACTCAAACAAATACACGTCTGATTCAGAGGAGGAAAGAGACTTGCCAGCAGTCAATGCTTAGGAAGGGCAAGGCTGCCTTTGCTTTAGAAGCCAACCTGATGAGTCACCAGGTCCATGACTAATTGTGGTGTTAAAATGTGCCCAGGAATATAGCCTGTTTTTTATAAAGAGAGATTCTAGAGGCGACCCAGAGAAATAAGGAAGAAAACAAGACACTTGTGCATGAGTGTACAGATGGCACTATCATTCCAACAAGCTTAATAAGTCTCTAGCTTTGCAATAGGCAACTAAGTCCTAGAAAAACGTGACACTGGCATCAATCTCAGCATGGCTTTCCTCGAAGCAGTTAACTTCATGAGCTCAAAAAAGATTTTCCAAATGTTTTCTCAATCTCAGAAGGTTAAGCCCAGGCAGTAATAAATGTAGACTGATAAAAACAGACTAATGCTTATGTGTGTAAAATGTAGGTATATATGTAAATGTATGAATATATAACATAAATATGTGTATATAGATATTTGCATGCATATTTAAATAATTAAAATGTATATGTACATAATGGGTGTACATATATAAAAATCTATGCTTTCTTTGTACCAGTACCAAGATATGTTATAAGCAAAACATAGTTGTATTATTTTTCTGAGACAAGGTCTCTGACTATGTAGCCCAGTCTGGCCTCCAACTTGAGGCCCTCCTCCCTTGGTCTTCCGTGTGTTGAGCATACAGACATATGCCACTGTGCCCAGCAAGAAAAACATTGTTCTTTCCATTGTCTGTTGGGAAAACATGATACACAAAGGGGAAATTCTAACACAGGGTAATGCGATCAGTGATGCACATCTACAGAATAATGAGAGAACAGGGGAGAAAATCTTGGAAGGAGGAGACAACTGCAGGAGAACTTGGAGCAAGTGAGAAATGAGCTGTTCCGTCTTCTAGGACCTGGAGCAGTCAAGTTTTGTGGCAGAGGAGGAGGGCTGGGGCAGCGAGAGTGAGGACTCTCAGATAGAGTAAACCAGACAGCTAGAACAGCCCTGCCTCTATTGATGAGTTTGACAAACCACTGCAAAAACTTTAGCAAATAGAATCTAACAGTGAATAGAAAGAATAACACATCATGAGAAAATGAAGTTTGTTACAGAAATGTGGGTAAGGTAGAAAAACCTAAAAATCAATTTAAGTATGGGTTTAAAGAAAAAATATTTCAAATAAAAGTAAATACATTTAAAAGGTTAAAAAATCAATGCAATGTCATATTTTTAAAACATGGTCATCTAAACATGGAAACAAAACTGGTCAAAGCCTGCATCTCTTCATAATAGGAGGCACCCATCCTGGCAATCTAGGACAGAAGTAAACTTCCTTAATCCTGTCAAGGACTCTGTTTACGACAAAGGCACAGAAGTGTGTTGGTCACCTGACTTAGTGACATGCTATGCCCTGAGACTGGAGAGCAGCATGGATATCTGGAGCGGAGTGGGAGGGTAGGAAGTCAAAGGGAAAACAAGTAAACGAGTGAGCAAACACCAAACAAGGATGCCGCTGTCTGTCTGTCCCTAGACTCTCCAAGTACAAAATACCCCAAAGGATCTGTAAGAGTCCTAAGAACCTGCAAATGACTTAAGCAAACTTTCATTATAAAAGCTCACTGTGTACATGTCAATCATAGCTTTCAATTCTGGTGCTCTCTGATGAAAAATTAGAAGTTTAAAATAGCTCCATTAGACTTAAATGACCCAACTACAATTTATTTATTTATTTTTTATTTTTTTATTTTTTATTTTTTTTAGGTAGGAAGCTATCATGGAATGAATGTATGAGAAAATAAAAAATAAAAATATTAAAGAGAGATAAACTCAACAAAATATGTCTATAAAACTTTTATAGAAATTGAAGATAACATGTGCAATAAAAGATATGTAGGGCTGGGGAGATGGCTTGGTATCCAAAATTCCTGTCACACAGCACAAGACTTGAGTTCAATCCCCAGAACTCACGTTAAAAAAAAAAGCTAGACATAATGCCACACTTGTGATCTCAGCACTGGGGAGGTGGAGACACTCAGATCCTTGGGACTCACTAGTGGGCCAGCCTAGACTGATCAGCAGAGGGCCTAGACTGATCAGCAGAGGGCCTAGACTGATCAGCAAGCTCCAAGCCAACCAATGAGACACATTATCTGAAAAACTAGGGTGGCTGTTTCCTAAGGAACTACACCCAAGATTGAGCTCTGACCTCCACATGCATGCACACACAGGTACACACACACCTGCACATGAAACTGTGTGAGCTCACACAAAGATGTGTCATTAGCCTGTGAATATTGCTCAGTGGTGGTAAAAATAGGATGTGTTCAGTAGTTTTAAGGCCCTATGTTTGATTCCCAGCACTGAAAGACAAAAGGTATATCATTTATGCCATGTGCCTAGATAAGCTTTCACAAGCCCAGAACAGTGTCTGCTCCTATTTGTGGGACCAGAGGGTCTCCTAACTAGCTCACAGGCCATTAGGTCTCACTTACCAACTCTCTGGATCCACCTAACCCGTTAGCAAATTGAGACCCCAAAGTTCATCATGATCTCACCTTTTATCCACATGCAAAACTCACATCAAAATTCCACCTCTATCTTTTCCTAAAGAATAATTATCTGGACTTCCTGATATTCAGCTGCTGATAACTTGCCTGTGTTCTTTCTCAATGTGACAGATTAACATTAAAGAACCATAACAAAGTTAATTAGCAATAACAAGAATCTTAGTATTATTTAGGCCAATAGAGAGAAATCTAGAGGCTATTTTCACAATCTAGGTGAAAGGAGACCATGGCATGGGCTTAAGTGGTAATAATGAAGATGGTAGGGAGCACTTCTGTATATATCTAGGAAGTAGGGATGGTAATTATTGATAAAAATGTAAAATATAAAAGAAAAGTAAAATAAAAGGTTAACTTCAAATTGGTCAATTTGGTCTGTTGACAACGAGAATATATTCAAGTATTCTGAGCTAGAGAAACTTTGGGAAGGAACGTCCCCAAAACTGAGAGTCCTATTATGTACAATTCTTCTAAGAGGACAGCCTAGGAAAGGCAGGGTCCAGACATAAAAAAAGACCAAGAAATGAAGCAGGTGATGGAGGAAGGAATGGAGACAAGATTGGTGGGAGTTGGGATACAATGCTATATGCTAAACAGTGATGGGAGTGGCCCAGGAAAGACTGAAAACCTCAGGGTTCCTACTCCACTTCATGTACATCAGTTGTGATGTACATGAATGAAATGTACGATGAATGAAATCTCTGAATTAGTCAGAGGGTCAAAAAAGTCAAACACACTCAACTGCAATATCCATCTTGTTTATATTTTCCAATCTTAATGAATTGTTAATACATGGAAAGAAGTGCTCGAGTTCATAATATACCATAACCATGCATTTATCCAGAGAATTTTATGGATCACATTTGATATTATACTACATAGCAACCAGCTCTGACTGATGCTGTCTCTTTCCACTTTGAAGTCTTTAACATGCTTAGATTACCATCAACATTATCTGGCACTCACCAGATAATGACCTCACTGTGTCTGGAGCTCGCTCACAAATTGACATTTGGGCTATATCACTATTTGCATAATAGCTATGTCTGATTAAGTAAAAGCAGGATGTTATTTTAAAAAATGTGTACCCAGTATACTTTATGCATTTATCCACCACCGAAAACAAAATCTAAGACAGACTTAAAAACAGAAAGTGTAAAAGTTAGTGTGAAGCCCCACAGCTTCCGTTCTGAATGCCTATTTGAACTGTATGGAAGTCGATTGGGTTGTAAAGACTTTGGGTCTGGCAAGCTTTTTTATGATAAAGTTTATAAAATCAAGAAAGTAATGTTAATACAGGTTTAAAAAAAGAGAAAAATGTGATTTCCTTAGCAAGATCCAATAATTAATTAAAGTAAGAGTTGCTGACAGTTCCTGCACCCATTGCACATGCTGGTGCTATCCTGCAGATTGCATGTTCACCATCTCATGCACTTACCCGAGTAATTCTGTTTGAGGGTTGCTACTGTGAGCCTGTGTTACAAACTACTGCGGTGGGTAAGTGATTTGCTGGACAGCTGGTGAAATCTGTGCAGCTGAAATCTGAGGGAGGGCACACTCTCGAGAGTCAGGGAGCATGACCTCTCTAATTAGGAAGCTGATGAAGTAAGGAGAGTGCCTGTGGAGGTCTGAACACACAAAAAGGGAAACCAAGCTGCATAGGAAACATGGAGTGATGAACTGGTAATACATTGTTGCATTTAAGGATTGCTTTGACGTAGTACAATATTCTCTAATGAAAGATTTAGGTAAAAGTCTCCTATTTAGAAAAGTAAATGCAACATATTTCCAACTTGAATTTGGAGACACAATTTTGACTTTGAATTTGAATTTATGTATCCAGTATTTGGAAGAGGAAGGGCCAAAAGCCGAAAACTCTGAAACCAACTTTATGAGACAGACAGAATTCCTTTGGGACTTAATATTAAACTATTTTCGGTAGGGAGCACAAATATTTTGTTCAAAATGCTAAGAAACGCCTTTGAAACATCTCCTAATAGGGTCATACAAGGCCTGTTGAAACCATAGAAGCCAGTTTGCCCCTAAGGTACATGAGAAACTGGTGGGCACTACTCTTAATTTTTTTTTTCTGACTAAACAATAGTCTACCTTGTACCAATGATTACAAAACGATATTCAAGAAAGGAATTCTATTTTTGTGAAGCCTTGGAGATATCACAGTTGGTAAAGAGCTTGCCACACAACCATGAGGGCTGTAGTATGGTCCTCTAAATCATGTACAAGCTCAGCATAGTGTGGGCTTTGCCATCCCAGTGCTGGGAGGTGGAGGTGGAGGAGGAGACTCCCTGGGGTTCACCAGCTGAAACAGAGGTTATTGAACTCTGCTCCAGTAATCAAGGTGGGGACTTGGGAGATGGTTCAGTCAGTACAGAGCTTGCCATGCAAGCATGAGACCTGAGTTTGAACCCCCAGGACCCATGTGAAAAGCTAGGTGCTGCAGCACATGCCTATAATTCCAACACTGGTAGATGGGGTGAGGTAAACCCCTGTAGCTCAATGGCCCGCAAACCTTGCTCAGTCAGTGAGCTCCATGCTTAGTGATAGTCTCTGACTTAGAAAAAAAGTGACTGAGGAAAACATCTGACTCCAACTTTTAGACTCCAAATGCATGCACTCACACTTGTACCTTAATACATATGTGAGCACACACCTGAACATGCACACACACACACACACACACACACACAAGGTGAGCTGTTCCTGAGGAATAACACCCAGGGTTGACCTCTGGCTTCCCTGTGCATGCAGGCACATGTGGAGAGAGAGAGAGAGAGAGAGAGAGAGAGAGAGAGAGAGAGAGAG